>JAGFZM010002232.1:0-13598 GCA_017657215.1 Limnothrissa miodon
CGCGCCGATAAGGCCTCCTTTGTGACACCGTGTTATAATCTGCCTGGGCTAACAATTAGGCCGTGCCATGGCTGTTAATGAATTCATTTCAGCAGGATCACAGATAAGCTAATTTCCCCCAGTCGTGCCTTTGTGCCCTGCGTGTGTGTGTGTGTGTGTGTCAGTCTGGGTTTAACGGGTTCTCAAAAATAAGACCACTCAGAGAGGGGTCTCGAGCTTCCTGGGAGGGGGAGTAGGGTTGGCGTTCGGGGGGGAGGCAGAGAAGGCTGCTGAAAGGCAATTATCTTTTGGTTATGCTGCCAGAAAAAGAGCAAAAGAAACGGGCAAAAGAGAACTCAAAAGATGAAGGAAAGAATAGCGGATTAATGGGACAGACAAAGCTTCCCCTGCTCACACCAGTGGCTCAGACACACAGATTTCTGTTGCTCGCTGTCAGTTATGGGAGCTGCATCTGTAACTCCCAAGAGCATGTGATCACTGTCTAATTAGACAAACGGGGGGAGAAAGAGAGAGATACAGAGAGGGGAAGAGGGAGGGAACAAGAGGGATAGAGCATGCAGAAGGGAGGATGAGAGGAGGAGAGGAGGAGAAGAGGAATCCAGGATCATGTTGGGCATAGGGCCCTTCTTGTAGGTGAAGATGTGGCCGTGAGAACAGGTGTTACTAGGCAACGTCGGAATAGCATGATACTTGGCAGCTTCAGAGGACTTCCCAGAATCCCCTGTGGCATTTGATGTCTCTTATCTCGCCTACAGGTGACCAATCAGTTTGAGAAGCTGCGTGTGGGTTCAGTGTACCTTAATGGGAATTTTTTTTTTACTGTCGGCCGGGGAGAGTGAGTGAGTGAGTGAGAATGCCGGATGAATAAATGAAAGAAAGGGACAGAGGGGGGAACTAGGTGGACGAGTGTCTGGCGGTCATGTGTCTGCCTCTGTCGCTCTCTTCCTTTCTCTCTTTTGGTCTCTATCTTTTCCTCTCTTTCTCTTTCTCCCCCTCTCTCTTTCTTTCTCTCTCTATCTCTCTTTCTCTCTCACTCTCTTTTCTTATCTTTCTCTCCCTCTCTCATAGCACTCCTGCCATGCTGACGCCTGTGTCGGGATCATCTTCCACCTCCTCCTCAGACAAGTACGCCGCCTTCAAGCAACTGTCGGTGGAGCAGCCCCCCGAGCCTGCACCCCCTGCCTCAGGTGTGTAGGCGCCTAGTTACCCCTCTCTCCTTGTTAATGTGTGGATGTAGTGCCAATGGCAAAAACTTTTGCCTTTCACACCATTCTACAACCTTCATAAATCCATTCCCATCTCTAAGCAGCACACAACCCCCCCCCCACACACACACACACGCACACATACACGTGTTACTTTGCCGTAAAAGTGTGTGACAATAAAATTCCTTGATTCTCAGTGGCATCAGAACAAACCAAAGCATCAACTGAATGCCAATGCCTGCCCTGAACACTGCACCCTCAAAGACATAGCTGGCATCTATGGATCCCATGATTGGCTGACAGATCTTTGAGGGTTTAGGTTTTAGGTCCTCTAGATATAACTAAGCCTGGTATCTAAAGCAGTCTCAAAGCAAGGCCAGTGCTTTATCTGTATGCACTGCCTGGATATTAAGTGTGTTTGATTTCTGATATTTCAAGCATACTTAAACGTGGAGATTTTCTTGGAAACAAACTAAAATTGTCCATACAAATAAGTGGAGGTGAAAAGTGGAAAGGGAATCTCATGGTGTTTTGGTATTTTCCTTTTTTGTGCTTAGATGGGGGAGACAAATACAGTGTGTTCAGAGCACTGGAACCTGCAGCGGAAAGGAAGCCTGTTGGTAAGTCCCAACTCCTCACACACACACACAAACACACACACACACACACACACACACACACACACACACACATCCTCCCGCCTTCTCCATCAGCAGGCAAAGCCTTAAGTCAAAAGAGCCTCAGTCAAACAAAGAGCTCCAGGTGTGGAGGAGGGAGTCCCGTCCGCAGCCAGAGGAGTCATTGGGATGCTGCTCAGCCATTGGGATGTTGTTCAGTTTTTCACATATTCAGCTCACAGCAATCTTTGGAGCCCTGGCTTTAAGTTCAACAAGCCCCTGACAGATTCTCCTCATGTCCGACTTCTCGCCCATTTCAGCGTGTAAGGGGAGGGAGAGGGGGGGAGGAAGGAGGTAGACTTCAGCAGAATGAGTCACGCTATGCCATCAGCCATCAACTGGTGGTACATGCTAAGAGGCCAGTTGTTTTTTTGTTTTTTTTTCCTGTCTTTTAACGAGTGGATTGGCATGCTAATGTGAGGTGTGCTTGATGTTCCCCCTCCACTAGAGCAGAGTCCACAGGCCACAGCTCGCAGGGCCCCAGTAAGTCCTGTTTGCAGTGGTTTCACACTTTTTCCTCCGTTCCCTTCTCACTCCCCCGTTTTTGCACGATTTCTCGACTCCGCTTTCCTCTTCCATGGCTTTTCCAGCCACCTGAGTCCTCCGCTTGTGATGTCACAGCTTCAGCTTCCACTCCACGAATTGGACTGCACCAAGCTGACGGGACCGGTTCCTTTTGACTTCCTCCTTTTCTTTCACCAAGTCTGCCCGAGATGTCCACCAATTTGGACGGGACATTGCTCTTGTTTAGTGTGCTGTGTTGCGTGTTGGAACATTGAAGGAAGCTTGTGATTGGCTGGAGAAAACATTTTGCATGCATCTGTGTGTGTGTGTGTCTTCTGTAGCAGTTGGAAAAATTGCAGTTAAACCATGTTTGATTAACTACCCCGTTCACCGTACACTCTGTCTTGCACTGTCTCAACCCTCTCACGTTCCTATGTTCCACACAGGCGACGGATTCGCCGACTTTAAGTCTGTCAGCACTGACGATGGCTTCACCGACTTCAAGACGGCCGACAGCGTCTCTCCACTAGAGCCGCCCGACCCCGCCAAAGTCTTCCAGCCAACGTTCCCCCCACCCACCTTCCCCCCGCAGCCACTTTCTCTTTCTCAGCAGTCCTCGGCCCCACTCTCTCAACCCCAACGCAACCCCCTCAACATGGCCGACCTGGACCTCTTCTCCTCGGCCTCCTCCTCTTCCTCCCTCACCGCCTCGGTCCCTCCGGTCGAACCCCAGGCCCAGGTCCAGGCCCAGGTCCAGCCACCGTCTCTGCTGCTCCCGCCAGGCCAGGGCGGAACTGCAGGAACCACCGACGACTTTGGCGACTTTGCCCTCTTCGGTTCCTCGTCCTCATCAGACGCAGTGCCAGGCTCGGGCCACAGCGGGCCCGGAATCGGGGTGAGCTTGGCGGTGTCAGCGCAGCAGCAGCAGCAGCAGCAGCAGCAGCAAGACGATTTCGCCGACTTCCTGGCGTTCGGAAGTTCGTCCGAGTCCCGTGGAGGTGGAGGCGGGGGGCCCCCGAGACAGCCCAGCCTAGGTTCCGGTTCGGGCCCCGACCGCTACGACGTGTTCAAGCAGCTCTCCCTAGAAGGCGGCGTCGGCTCCGGTTACCACGACGACAGCGGCAGCGGCAACGGTAAAGACGGCGGCGGCTTCCCAGGCGGTGTCCTATCGGGCTCATTCTCCTCCCCTCGTGGCAGCGACGTGGCGGCAGACGACTTCGCCGACTTCCAGGCCTCGCGCCTGGGCATGGGTATGGGCACGGCGCTGGGCTCAGGCAGCTCGGCCTCGGACCGCTGCAGCCCGGCCGAACGCGCATTCCGACAGGCGGCCAAGGAGGACACGGCCTCCGTCAAGTCTCTGGACCTGCCCTCCCTGGGGGGTAGCAGCAGCGGCGGAGCAGGACGCGAGGAGGACGCCCTCTCCCTGCAGCTGGACCTCAAGCTGGTAGAGGCCGGCGGGGACCTGCGGCACGGAGCCTCCGACAGCTCGCTGGACCTGCCGGGCCTCTCCGCCCACCAGCCGCACGCCGCAGGTGAGGAACTGGTGCGCCTGCTGTGGTGAGGCCCAGCCTCGCCCGCCTCCCTCTCATAGGCTGCCTCTCGCGATCTCTCCCCCTCTCCTTCCCCTCCTCCTGCTGCGCACCTATCAGTTCTTCTCTAGATAGACCCAGCCCTGTTTGCTATTGGGTAGGCTCCCGCTAAGACGAACCAGCGCAGAAATGTTAGCGTTAGCGTCAGCTAGCATACCTAGCTCTGCATGCACATCAGCTAACCTTATTGTCACTCACCACTTCACATCCCAACCCTCCATAACATACCATTGTGTCCTTCACTTTGTATGTAAGTCGGCAGTTCATTCAGCACAGTGACAACTCACATTATTGTCACCTATCTATGTAAGTTGGTATGTGACGATTTATTTATTTATGTATTTATTTATTTATAATTTATTAATTTAATCGTTTGGCTTCATGACGCTGTTCTCAATCAGGCTGATGTGATTCTCTTTCACGCAATTTGATGTGATGTTTAATGATAGTTTATAAATTCTGATCACAATTCCCATCACAGCCAAGATTAAAAAAAAAAGACAAAAGCCCAAAGTTGTGACACTATGCAGGCCACAAACACACAATGCACGTCATCCCACTGGCGGCATAACCATGGACTGAGGTGTTAGCTGATGAAATAACAGGTCCTTATCTGAGCAATGATGAAAGTCAGCGGGACAGCAGAACTCTGTTTTGTTCACTATTCCATATTCAGTATTTTGGAAATTGAATGGTTGTTTATATTTTTAAATATGTTTTTCCGTACATCATGTGTCCAGATCCTAGCTCAGGTATTGTACCCAGTAACTCTCAACTCTCTTGATACACCTAGCCTTGTGTATCACACTGTGTGAGGATGGGCCAGTGTAACAGTACTTCCAAAGATTGGGTCCATGTACTTTGATCCAGTACACCTGATCCCCCTGCATCTGCACGGGCAGTCTGCAACCATGCAGGGCGTAGTGCCCTTCCAATCGCATGGTGACCCCTGTTCCAGTTTCACCTGGCCAAGCTTACTATGCCAGCCACGAATAATAGAGTCGTAGGCCAATCTAGTGTTAACCAGCCCGTCCGCCTTGCCATGGCACAGACGCCAAAGCACGTACACAGAGTTTTGATAATGTTACTATGTACGCCGGTGCACAAAGCTCTTTGTATAGGCTATATCAGCTGTCACTGGGAAGTTTTGTTAGCTCTGTTACATTGCCGTTGGCATTGTCGTAGCTCGCTTTTCCACCATTCTTGCACTAATCAGATTTCAGCCTTGATTATTTACCTCACTCCGATTAAAGGAACTGGAGTATCTGAGGTTTATAAATGGAGACGATTCTACCGATTCTACAGAGCACATCAACGGAATCAAAGAAAGTCAGATTAGATGGCGTTTTCTGAGATATTTTAGAATTCCAAGAAGAATTCCAGGATGAAGGCTTTAATGGGATGTCTCTGTGCACGGCACCACTCTGAGTGAGGGACCAGAGCCTCTGTTAGTTGTGTCAGCACAGTGGCAAACACTGAGATGAATTCATTGGGTTTCTGCACTAATGGATATTCTGTGTAGCTCCGCTCGGGTCTGCTCTTCAGTGCTCCGACATGCAGCACCTCTTATTTATGTGATTTATTTATTTTTGTTTACTTATTTATTTATTCGCTCATTCATTCGCTGCGCCTCCTCTCCCTCTCAAGGGTCCTCTCCACTCCCACTCAGCCTCCATTCAAGATCTCTTACCGCTTGTATGTTTCTCTGATTGTTTTCTGTTGACGTGCGTCTGCATTTTTATGTGTTTTTTGTGTGTGTGAGTGCATGCAGAGAAAGTCTGCTTGGTGTATCTGTGTGTGTGTCATTTTGGCATGAGAGCTTGTAGGTGCCTGTGTGTGTGTGTTATGTGTGTGTATCTCATTTTGGCATGAGAGCTTGTAGGTGTGTGTTTGTGTGTGTGTGTGTGTGTGGGAGAGAGAGAGCGTGAGAGTACGATCTTCAGCACATCTCATTTGTCAGCCAGCATTCTCCAATCTGTTTATATCCTTGGGCCTCATCATGGTCTTGTTTCCCTGTCCATACTCCATACCCCAACTCCATACTCATCAAACATATCAGGATGCCACACAACCTCTGCCCTAAAATACACCTTCACACACACACACACACACACACACACACACACCATCATAGAAGGTGTTTGCCCCAAATTCTATCGTTTCACTATAGAATGCCTGTACATGAGAGCTGTATACTGCAAGCTGTAGCTGTTAAACTCTAACCAGCTGCCATCCATGTTCTTTAGTCCCCTTTGTTGAAAGCACCATAGATCTCTCACACGACAGCCCATAATATCCAGGAGTAGCTCTGATAGTGTCACCTAGTGGGCTAGTGCTCTCTCACTGGTGATCGTTAAGGAACAAGAACAGTATTAATTTATTTATTTAGCAGTATTTATACATTTATATTTTTATTTATTTTGGTGGTGGGGGCACGGGAGGTCTCCTAACCGTCCCCATCACTTGCACCGTGACCCTAAATATCCCCCCCCCCCCCCCCCCCCCCCCCCCCCAAGAGGAATGAACCCCCCCCATCTTGCCTTGCTATTGCTGCAGTGTGCCTGCCTTTTTGCCCAATTTGTGAAATTGACAAGAAAACAGATGAGAAAACAAAAACAAAAAGAAGTATTGTAGGATGAGTTAGGGTTGCATTTGTCTTTGTATCCTGCGTGTCTGTAAGATCAAATGTTTATATCAAAGAAAGAAGAAGAAAAAAATAGGACAAAAAATAAGACTGTATACATATGAATTTAATAGTGTATTTTTTAATACAGGAATAATATATAATATACTTTTAATTTATTTTCACTATCACTAGACGTCTCGATTGTGTTTCCGTACAGTATTTGTGTCCAGACCTATTTATCCGACTGTAAGTGAAAGTATTTTCTATCGGTTTCCTGACCTTTGAACTTTGAACTGGGTGGGAGACAGTGCTCTTTTTAAGCATGGCGTTCAACACCTGCAAACCATTACTCCATTACTGTCTCCGACTGCTCCTGGAACAGTGTACGTAAATCAAACACCACCAATGTTGTCATCCCGTGGGTGTTCTGTAGCAAAGAGCCTCGTTGGTGTCCATCTCTTTGCATTTTTTGCTTGTTCTATAGTAGTCTGTATGGCCCACGATATGCGCATGCTCTGACCGTAATGCAGTCTGTCATCGAAGTATCATAGGGAGGGTTCTGTCGGCAGACCACCCGGCTCAGCACAAAACATACGGACAGGATAGTTATGAGCACAGGTTCATAAACAGATAGACTGACAGACAGAAAGACACAACTAAAGTCTGTGTGTCGGTGGGGTGGGTTAAGTCTCACCCACCAGCCTGGCTTTTGCTTTTGGCAACATGTAGGCAGAGAACCTTAACTAGATGTTTAGGCTTTGTGATTTGGCAGATTCCTGTCCATCCAAAACCTCTTAAGTACCCGAGGTTCTAGTTAGTCTAGTACCTACAAGGAGCAGCCAACTGAATTTAGTAGACTACATCTGAATACTTTTGACTTGCAAGCTGTAGACTTGCATCTAACCTTTTTTGTTCAAATCGTTTTTTTAAAGACAAAGAAGGTCCACATTGATGTTGTGGCAGACATCTTCTGGCCAGAATCAAGGAGAAGTGTTAGTTCTATCAGGCCCTCTGAGGCGTCTATATCTGCCTGACCTTGGCCGTTATATACGTTCTGTCATGTACATCAAGAGTTTGTTCACCTCATCCGCTGAGTGTTTTTGAAGGGTTTCCTCTGTACGTCTCCTGTTCTGTTAACTCCCAACCACCTCTTCTCCCTCCCTGCCCTTGGAAACTGCTCACCACCAATTACTAATTTCAAGTCTGTGAATGTGCCTTCTTTATTCTGCTCTCTTGTATCTGGTGTTTGGGATTTTCACTCTCTCCACTTCTCTCTCTCTCTCTCTCTCTCTCTCTCTCTCTCTCTCTCTCTCTCTGCTCTCGTCTTACTCTTTCACTCTCCTACTTTTTCTGTCTCACTCCTATCAGTCTTTCTCTGATCTATTTTTCACATAATTTATTTTTCTCTATGCTCTTTACTCAGTACTGTAGTTCTTTGCTTTTCTCCCTCTTAGAAAATCTCTTTGGCTTATTTGTTCTTGAGTTGTCTGACTAGCATGCTCCTGTATATTTAGAAACAGAAAAACAACCAATCAACGAAAAAAAAAAAAAGAAAAAAAAAACTTTTCCACTGTTAGTTTGGCAGACTTCTTGTAACAACCCGCTCACAGTATTTTGTGATCTCTCTCTTCTCTCCTCTTCACTTCTTCCCATCCATCCTTCCTTCCTCCCTTCTTTTCTCTCTCTCTCTCTCTCTCTCTTTTTCTTTCTCTACCAATGTTGTGGCAAATAAACTGAAATATTGGCACAGTCTGGCTGCTATAGTCTCTTTTTGTCTTCCTCGCCTCCTCTCTTCCTCTTCCGTGCACACAGAGTACAGTAGCCTTAGCTCCCATCCCATTGGCACAGGCCCGCTCAGATCTCTCCTTGTCAATTTCACAAATTGCTTGTGTGTGTGTGTGTGTGTGTGTGTGTGTGTGTGTGTGTGTGTGCGCGTGTGTGGGTAGGTGTGTGTATGTATATGTGCTGTGTGTGTGTGTGTGTGTGTGTGTGTGACAGAGAGCATGTGATGTGGACATGTGTTTTCTGTGTTTGTGTATTCATGTATATGTATAAGTGTGTGTGTTTGTCTTTCGGTCAGTGTGTGTTGGAGAAACACCTGTTGAATGTACTCATGTGTTGTCAGCATATGTGTGCTTGTTTTAGTGGGCAAGCTCATTGTGTGTATGTGTGTGTGCATACGTTTACAGGAAGGTGCGCGTGTGTGTGCGTCTGTGCGTGTTTCTGCATGATTGTGTGCATGCGTGCGTGTGCGTGCGTGTGTGTGTGTGTGCGTGCATGCAATGCATTCACATGTCAGCAAGCTGCATACATTTGACTACAAATTATTACAGCTCATATGTATGCCCGTACATATTCAGTACATATAGAAGACACATTTTGCAATTGCATAAATAGTCTATGCAAGTACAATTCCACACATCCACTGCTGGGTCTTAAGGCCTTACACATCAGCCACATCCAGCCATGCCAGTTCCAACACTGTATTTTCTATGGGCACTTGTATACTGGAACAGCGGCAAAACAACACATTTTATCCTCACAAAGGTCGAGTTTTCCAAAAGCTCCAAAATGTTGCAACCAATCACTTAAGATGAAGTGCAGTCAAGTAACAATAAAATGACTGGGTTGAAATTCAAACGGCAGGACGCTGCTCCAGGTCATTGTAACTTCTGAAGTTTGTGTTCTGCCTTTGCTGGCGTGGTGCCGACATCTCCAGAGGGGCCTCCATTTTCTAAAATACGAGCGAAACTGGCCGTGATAATTCTTACCTTACTTGAAAATAATGGATTAACTCTTTGTCCGACTTCTGACATCAGTGATGGCAAGCTCAGCAAGCTGCTGGAAATCCATTCCCCAGAAATTACTGGCGCAAATTAATTTGAACGTTTTGCTGGTGTGTGTGTAAAGGCCTTTACTGGACATCTCTTCATCAGATCACCGACAGTCAGTACAGTACTGTTTGGTGTCTAGCTAGACTGTGGCCTTCTGCCTCCCTCAGATAGCAATCCTGCTTTCTCAAAGGCCAGAGCTTACTACACCCCCCCCCCCCCCCCACACACACACACACACACACACACACACACACCCCATCCCCATAGGGTCGAGTAGTGTCACTCCGGACCTTAGTGGCCCCCCATCTCCTCAGCTCCGTCATCACCCCAACAGACTCATCAGGCCTGACGGGTGGTCCGCCCTCTGGGTGATATTATGCACGCAAACACACACTCCCACACACACACACACGTAACACAAATACACAAACACACCCAGTCTGTCTGAAGCTGGAAGAGGGTGTTTTTAATGTCTGTGTCTCAGGGTTACATGATGACCTTTGTATGTTTGCTGTAAGTAGCCTGCAGCATCTGGTGTAGCTAGATTAGACCTGTAGAGGAAAGGTGTGCCTGCCACACACACACACACACACACACACACACACACACACACACAAATCAGAGTGGCATCTGTGCTCCACACTGACTAACACTCAGTGGAGCGCCCAATTTAGACAGCACAGAGGACAGGGCACTGGAGATCTGTGTGTGTGTTTTTGCCTGCAGTGGAGACACTTCAAAACGGGTACGGCTTTTGAGACAGAGGACTCATTTATTCCAAAAGCTGCAAATGGTGCTATTACTGACAATTGTATTTTTGGTAAAACATCTTTTTTTCTCCCCCCCCCCCCCACATTCTGCCCAAACCAAACATTCTAAAATGGAACTCTTTCACACTTGATCAGGCCCTGTTTGGTGGGTTCAAAATAGATTGGAAGGGAAAAAAGGCTCTTTTTTAGCCTCTCAACACTCCGCTCATTGGTATTCTCTCGTGATGGGCGGCCAGCTAACGTCGTTCTTTGTTTATGCTCTACATTCTCCTATTAGAGTCGATGAGTGTTACGGGGAACGACCGAGGAAGCCGAGTGGCTCAGTGACTGTGCATGCCTGAGCACGACTCCGGAGGGGTGTGGATGTGAAATATCGACACAAGCTTAAATTAATGAGGTGAAATAATGCAACAGGGGCCGCTTCTCTCCCTGGGAGCAAAGGAAAATCAGTGTTGGCGCGCTAAGTGTGGCAATTTATCGGTCAGGGAATTAATGGACGGTGAAATCCAGCGCGGTGTGCTAAGAAGTTTCTAATGAAGACAGAAGAAGAAGGGAAATCCGGGCGGTTTATTTTCAGCCGTTTTAAGCGGCCGCTGTGCGAAGGAGATGCTCAAGAGGGCGAGAAAGCAATCTCAGCGTCGGTGGCCACTGGCCAGAGTCGTGTCCCTCAACTCTTTCATCTTAAATCAGAACACATGTCCTCCACACACACACACACACACACACACACACTGGAATTATCACAAATACAGCACAATGACCGACCCCAGATCAGCAATTTCTTGCACCCAGGGGCAAGTTTAGCAAGCATCAATCTGCAGCGTGCTACAGTATGTATATATGAAACTCCTCCACATCACGCTTGAGATATTTTATTGACCTTTGAAATCAGTTTCATGGCCAGTTCAGCCTTTTTATTGCCTTTCTTGGAGTATTTTTCTTCCCTTGCGTGTAGACCAGCCGTTGAGCCCATTGCATTCCCCATCCATCCCCAGACTGTCAGTAAGTAGACAGTGGATGAAAAGGTGCAGGGTCAGATAGGCTGTTCTGTTCCCTCATGCCATAGTAGCTGTAGCAGTAGAGCTCAGAGGGCCCTAAACACAGGTGCTGCTCCTCAACTGAAGACTGTCTCAGTGTGGACTAGTTCTAGTTCTAGGGTGGTGTTCAGTTCTTCAACAATCTTCATGAGGCAGGAGAAGAAACATAGCTAACATAGCTAATTTAAAACGACTATTCATTCAAAATGATGTAGAATAATAGCATATAGTTATCCTCTGTAAAAGTTTCAAAACTAGATTGAATTTTCCCGAAAGGGCAGAAAGTGATGGCTGACAAAGTTAAAAGTATACAAGTTCCTGGTAATGAAAATCCACCAATATAAGAGACAGGAAATCCCTTTGCTATTAATGCGAATCCTCTGATATTATAGATTGGAAAGGCCTTAGCTAGTGATAATGCTTCAATACTAGAGACTGGAAAGTGTTGCTGTGTTGTCGTTTGTAGATTCTGATGACCTCAAGTTCGACCCGTTTGGCACAGCCAGCAGCAGCCGGGCCAGTTATGACTGGTCCGATCGGGAGGACCTTTCGTCCGGTCCAGACCGCCGCTCCCAGACCACGGGCCAGCGGCAGGAAACCACTTCCTTCGGCAGCTCAGAGAGCGTCACCCACCCCGGCGTCCCCAAGGTCACAACCTTTCCCAGCGAGGACAGCGGATCGAGCGGCGGGGGTGATCGCTTCGAGGCGTTCGCCCGCTTCGGTCCCGCCGCGGACGGAGGCGAGGAAGGTGACGACGACGACTTTGGTGACTTTGCGAGCACTGTCTCGGAGAAGTCCGACTCTCCTCCGGTTGCTGGCGAGCAGGGGTCAGAGGTCGTGGCCGGGTCGGAGGGTTGGGATGAGTTCGGGGCCTTCCAAGGAGACAAGCCCAAGTTTGGCAAACTAGATTTCCTGAAGGCCAGCTCCCAGGCTAAGGTCAAGTCCAGTGAGGAGATGATCAAGAATGAGCTTGCGACCTTTGACCTCTCTGTACAAGGTGAGTGACTCAACCATTCGAAGACAGTAATATTTGTAATACATTTTATTCAGTAATACATTTGATACAGTTCAGGAGTAAGGTGTGTGTGTGTGTGTGTGTGAGTGTGTGCACGTAGACATTGTGATGACTTTTGCCATAGAATAAGCAAAAGCAAAATAATACAGCATACATAAAAACATGCATAGTGTGTCTGAAGCTGCGAGAAAGTGTTGTCTTGTCTGTGTCTCCAAGTTAAGTTATGACCTTTGTACGTTTGCTGTACTGTAAGTAGCCTGCAGCATCTGGTGCAGCTAGATTAGGCCTGTAGAGGGGAGGTGTGTCTGCCACACACACACACACACACACACACACACACACACACACTGATCAGAGTGGCATCTGTGCTCCACGCTGACTAACACTCAGTGGAGTGCCCAATTTAGACAGCACAGAGGACAGGGCACTGGAGCTCTGTGTTTTGCTATGTAGTGTGTGTACAGTAGAAAATTGCAAACCTCTTAGAGACGGTGTGTGTGTGTGTGTCCCCAACTGCTGTTCTTCTGCAAAGCAACAGGTGGCAGCGTAGCAACTGCTCAGCTAGCCTTGTGTGAACCAAACGACAGTAGCCTACAGACCCTCTTTAGCCACTTCCTGTTGCTAAACATTTGGGCCTTATTGTCTCCATTTTCACACATAACCAATGCTCAAGAGGTATTTGCACCTCCTCCAACCACCCTCCTTCTGTCCCTCTCTCTCTCTCTCTATCTCTCTCTCTCTCTATCTCTCCTCCCTCCATCCCATTCCTCTATATTTGTTCCTCCTCTCACTGTCTTTTTTTTTAGTCTCATTTTTCTTTTCTTCTTTCATCCCTCTTTTTTTCTCTCTAATGTTATTTATTTGAACAAAGGCGTTTAGAAGGTACTTTAGAATGTTAATCTCATCAGTTTGGCCTCTGGTGGGCCTGGCTCATGGTGTGTGTTTTGTGTGTGTGTGTGTGTGTGTGTGTGTGTGTGTGTGTGTGTGTCGTCTGAGGACAGGTGCTGCAATTACCTCTGGGAAACTGCAACATAACAGGCAGCACTGGTCTGCTACCCTGCAGATGTGTTTGTGTGTTTGTGTGTGTGTGTGTGTGTGTGACAAAGATGAAGGGAGGGAGGGAGAGAGGGAGGAACAGAAAGAGTTGTTTTTTCAGGCTTGCGGGTGGATGTGGCTGTCAATGGCTGTGGGCTTGCATGCCACTGAACTGTGTGTGTGTGTGTGTTTGTGTGTGTGTGTGTGTGTGTTGTGTGTGTGTGTTTGTGAAAGAAGGACAGAGTGAGAGAGAATTGTGTCTTGTGCAAATTCATTTGACAAGTGTGTTTTTGGAGGTGTGTGTGT
>JAGFZM010002233.1:17777-25277 GCA_017657215.1 Limnothrissa miodon
ACACACACACACACACACACACACACACTCACTGTGTTAAACAACCTAATTTTACTCTTTAAAGTCACATCCGATGTGTTGGCAGGGTCACTCAAGTGCTTTCGTGAAACTAATATTGTGGACTCAAAGTTCAACAAAATGTGATTTACTGCCTTAAAAAAGGTTTCCATTAAAAGAAATTTTTTTCACCAAGTGTGTTTTCTACTTGTATGCAAATGCAATCACTTCAGTCATTGTGTCAAACTATAATGTGCTATTTAATTCAACTGGCAAAAAATTGTACTTTTTTGCATATCAGCATTTAGGGTGCATAAAAATGAAATTGTTATGACTTGACAGGAGCAGTACTCTGCCCCTTGCTAATGCTTACAGTCCATCATTGACGTTCCCATTAGTGCCACCTTGGCAGGCGAGACCTCTACTGCTCAGCCGTCTTTGTGTGTGTGTGTGTGAGTGTGTGTGATTGCTTTCTGGGCACTCACACACACGGCCAAAGATAACGTCATGCCTTAGAAGAGGTGATGATAGTATAAATTAAGTTATCTTTTAAACACGCATCGCTAATACTTGTGTGCTATCAGGCCTGTCAGAAGGATTGCGCTTCTCTGGTTTAATTCAATTCAATTTTATTTATATAGCGCATTTTTACAAAAGGCATGTCACAAAGCGCTTAACACAAGAGGCCCAATGAGCAACAGGGGCAAGGAAAAACTCCCTCGCAGCGTTTTTTGTTTTTACTTGTTATGGTAGAGGAAGAAACCTTGGGCAGTTCCGACGGCTCAAGGGGCTAACCCAACTGCCTAGGGCAGGTTTTCAGTCTCTTAGATGGTGAGTAGTCCACTATTATTCCATTAGATACATATTACAAGAAAATTTAGTTTAGACACATTTAGTTTCCTCCCAGTGACATGTAGAGGACAACAGGACACTAAAATGGGTTTACTTTTGAGAGATGTTTTATATAGCGAAAGGTAAGGTTCTCTACGTAAGACAGAAATCTTTGCTGTGTATATAAATAATGATTGACTTAAGTGACTCTCACCATTTGGAGTGATGGTGCCATTGAATAGAATATAATTGAATTAATGATGATTATAGGATGTTAACAAGGTATTATGATTAAAGGATGATAACAAGGTATCATGTATATGTCATAACCATTAATGAATGTGTTTACTGATAAATGGACAGTTATGACCCTTTCTGAATGTCATCGAGAACATATGTTAACTGGAAGGAATGTGTTAACTGATATATGTACACAGACAGTATGTTGCCCGAATTTTCTTGAGCCATTTAATTTTTTATGACACAAGCATAGAGTCATTTTCGCACCTTAAATAGTTTCTGGCGGTGAACAATTTGCTCACCTTGAGCTCCTGACTGCACCTGGAGCATAGAGTGAAACGTCATCTCTAGCTGATAGCCCTGCTGACACGGGTTGTGCTGTTGTGTAATATTATTGATATTGCAGGGCTAAACTAAAGGCTGTGAACACAGTCTGTGACATGTATCTATCTCTGACATACATATACATTGCATGTTTTGGTAAAGTCGATGAAACAGGTTTTAGTGAAATGTCACCTATCATGAGATATTCTACAGCGCAAATGTCAAATCTAACGACCCTACCACACTCTCTCTCTCGCTCTTTCTCTCTCACACACACAGACACACAGTGAGTTGACCATGACACAAATATATTTTAATTGATTGTATGCTGAGGCAATGGTTTAACACAACAGAGATGTGTGTGTGTATGTGTGTGTGTGTGTGTGTGTGTCTGTGTGTGTGTGTGTGATGTGTGTGTATGTTCTCCCAGTGTGTGGACACTTATGCTCCAATAAGTAATTCTGTGTTTTCTCTCCTCCCCCCCCCATCCCCCGTCTCTCTTTCTCCCCAGATGTATCTTTCATTCCTGTGGAAGAAATTGTGGAAAAAAAGAAAAACTAAAATTGTTCTGTTTCTATTTTGCACATGTTAATGAATCTAGTGCATTGATAACTTCATTCAGATCTCTCACAAACAAAAGAATAGAAAGATTAATACATGATGAAAAAAGTGAAAATAGAAAACAAGCAAACAAACAACAACACATCGAATATCTGCAACAACAGCCACAACATTGACTCTCAAAACTAACTGAGGAATGTGCTCAGACACAGGACGATACCCCAGGGAAGCAAAAGATTTGGGGAACATGTGACTCAAAGATACTCTCTGCCCGGCAGCACAACTACGACTTTTTATCACCCTTTTCATTTTTTTTTTTTTGGAATTGATACTATTTTTTGTTTAAATCCCTTCAAATTGAGCCACCTGCGATTTTTGCCAACGTTGTTTCTGTCACCATCTTTTTGTCAGCAACATACAGCTAACTCATCATGCCAAAGACCTATTCTTGGAAAATACTCAAAAACAAGGGAAGATTCGTTCCCTTCCAGCAATCTCTAGCTTCCCGACGCCTGTGTCTGTGGATCCATGACTTACAGCGAGCAGAATTTAACATGAAATTAATAAAAAGAAAAGGAAAAAAAAATCAAGAAAGTAAAAATAAACACAAAAAAAAAAACTTTAGCTGCAACGGCAGAAGACAGATGACTAATTCTATGGACTAATGGAGAGCCACGTTTGTTTCTTTGGGTTTCTTTTTCTTATGTCCAGTGGTAACACAGGCTTTGAGATACACACTCAACGCACATACAGTACAACTTATTCAACCATCTCATATGCACACATACACAAACACACACACACACACACTATGTCTCCCACACACAAAGAAATACACAGACACACCCAAATAATGTACAAAAACACGTGCTTGCCACACACCCACAAACACATCCCACCCAACACCAAGCACACACACACACTTTCTTATGTCCATCTATCTGTTTATTGAAAGCTATGCCCAATGGCCTGCGCTAGACAGTGTTTTCTATGTCTGGTGAGGGCTCAGAGAGCTGTATTTGCTGACCCCTGTACTGCTCTGCTCAGTAAGCTTTGTGCACCAGTGCCGTTTTGCTTTTCCACTTCATTGCCTTTAAAACATGTGTTTTTGCAGTTTACATTTTAATAGTCAATATCCCAACCTAATATTATGTTATTCAATGAATATTGTTGTGCTTTATGTTTTGTTTATTATTGAACAAAATATACATCTAGTTTTTTTTTTTCAAACATTCATAACAGCTTAATTCTCCCTGATCATATTTTGTAAACTATGATATGTATCTTTAACATGACAAAGTTTATTATTTAATAATGTATGTATTAGCTGTAGATTCTTGTATCCTGTGTCTGGGTCCTTTTATAGATGTATATAAAATGAAAGGTTGTTCATTAAATGTGACCATTTCACAATGACAAGTATCATGCTATTATTTTCCAGTCCAAATCCAACAAGATATTTTAAAATGACCACAGTGGCCGACACAGCACTTGAGTCTACTGCTGGTAATTGGCTGTCAGTCTTCAGTTATTGGTGGTTCAAAAGCCCCAAACCTTGTCATCACTGGAGAGTATTTGTTCCAAAATATTTGTAGATTTGTTTAGTTTTTTCAGACAAGTACTTACATCAACATTGTTGTTTTTCCCTGCCACCCTTCATCCCAAACATTTATGATTAGAAAACCAGCCCTCCAATCAGGGAGAAATCAGTCTTTTATGTGTGTTTTGGTTTGTTATTTTTTTTTTTGAGCTCAAATAACTTGACAACTCCAATTTTAGCACCAAGTTTTGTGGAGAAGTGGTTCGAACTTGTGCTGTATCTCTTTAAGATTCACACACCTTCATTTCTGAAGACGAGACTTACTGCAAGGCATGTCCCGTGTCCACAGCTGCCATCTTTAGTCCACCTGTGTCTGTGTGTACTGTACATCTGTGTGTGTCTCTTCGGCAGAGAATAAACACTCCCAGATCCAGTCTTTCAAAACAAAACCAACTATGGTGTCACAACTGTCAATAAACCACAGGCTGAGTGGCTCGCCGACTGAGGAGATTTAATTATTTATGTGCATGCACACACATCGACTACCAACATGTCCCAAGTGTACCAAGTGTGTGTCAGAGGAAGTTTTCAAAGTATCTGTCAAAAATGTCAAAATGTTGAATTTTATTGCTTTTCAGAGCACTATATTCCTGTCTTTTGCTTAACATCTGTAGCTCAATGTGTCTTGTGGGAACCTTAATTGGGTGGGTTTCTAAAGTTTTTCAAAGTACTTTTCAAACCGGACACTGATATATCTTCTGGGAGACTGCAGGCTCTCCAAAATCCATCTTCTCCTTGTCTCCAGCACAAGTTCATAGCTACTGCGGACCTGGCTTCACTGTCTTCCAAAGCTGGCACACATGACTTGCCATTGGTTGACAGGGGAAGGAAAGTTTCCGGGAGAACTCAATGGCTCAGAACGCTCAGTAAGAAGCCTGCAATCTCCTAGGCAACAGCACAGAATTACAGTGATAGATTTAGCCTGGAAGTTGTAGAGCACCCCAGGGAGGTGATGGAGAGGCAGTGCCTGTGTACTGCCTGTTTGCTGAGTGGTCCAACGTGTGCTTGTACAAGTGATGAAGTAAGGGGGGTTGCCTTGTCAGATGAGTAAAATGCAGCAGCACACCTTTAAAGGGGACTGTAATCATCTCCTCCTGGGGACTGTTTTTGGCAGTCTATTTTACCTTGGCAAATTTGATAAATTAAAGGAGAACTTCACTAAACATTCCTGTTGTTCAAGGACACCAATACTGTAAGTGGTAAAAAGAACAAAATAATCATAAAAAATAGACTGAATAGTGAAGTGGAAACTTATAATAAGTGCATGGGGCATACAGATTTACTTTAAGTTTCATTTTGTCTTGCCCCATTCACTTAACATTAGTTATCTGCATGCTATTTGATCTATGCGGCCTTAAATTGTCCTACAGA
This sequence comes from Limnothrissa miodon, assembly GCA_017657215.1. Taxonomy (NCBI): domain Eukaryota; kingdom Metazoa; phylum Chordata; class Actinopteri; order Clupeiformes; family Clupeidae; genus Limnothrissa; species Limnothrissa miodon. Next base: position 22,702 of record JAGFZM010002233.1, read on the forward strand.
CCTAAACTTCCTACAGACAACATTCAGTGACCTTGAACTTTCTCTTCAAACTATTTTACATTTTACAATTGAATATTTTTCTTGGCTAAACAGAGGCTGTGTATGAATGTGTAATATGTGTAGGCCCTTCTTCCTACAATAAGTCATATGTAAGTCTACGAAATGCCCACTAAAACCAGTTGAAATTGAACATTTCCTTTCAAATCATTGCAAAAACAAAATATGTTATTAAAATATTATCTTTACCAATTTTTATACTGATAAGCTGTAGAAGCTGAAAAAGACCAATACCATGGATAAAATAAATTAGAAAGTACAAAAGTAGACAAAAAATGTATGGTATGAAGTACCGTAACTGACAGAATAAAAAAATGTTTTGATGTGGTCAGCATGAATTAACACCTGGTACAAAATCAATGTCTGTGTGTTTATTTTTTTTTTTCAGACATGACATAACAGCACATTGTGTTCTGGAAACCTAGAGCTTTTTCTGCCTGACACCTGTCCAGTTTTTCCGCATTTTTCACGGATGCACTGTACACCATGCCAAGATAATGTGCCATTAATTCCAGCTAATGGCTCTTCAGGAATTAACCTGTTGGTGCAGAACTAGAATAAATTACAAAACTGGAAACAAATGTTTTAACTCAGCAGGCTAAGATAAATTACCATCAATTCAAATCATCTCACTCTCTCGAACACACGCATGCACATACTCTCACGCACACACACAAACACATGTGGAACACACACACACACACACACACACACACACACACATACACACACAAGGGCACATGGAAAATAATCAATGAAGTTGATTTCAGGATCAAGCAGTCCCCATTCGAATACATCAGCCGTGTGGTTTCGAAAGATCAATGTGGTGCTGCATGGCTGCCTGTGTCTCATCAGTCTGAAGACAGAAAGACAGCCGTGACCTTTTCAACCACCCCTCTGTCTGGCACCTCACAACCAGGCCAGATCCTTCCCATCCCGCTCTCCATGAGGTCAGGAGGAAGGTCTGATGGGGCGGACATCAATGAAGTCTCATCTCAGAAAACACCTCATCTCTGCACCCCTGCCTCTGACCCAGACCACGGACTTTATCACAACATAGTCTCACAGTCTCTCGGTCGCGCCAACGTAGCCGATGCTACATAAGAGTGAACCAGTCTTTGTCTATATCACTATAGAATAGTCTATGTGTCTTTATTTCAACAGGGTAGACCAGTCCAATAGACCACTACTAATCTGTGTCAGCGGCATAGAATACTCTCTCCAGAATAGAATAATCTCTCTAAAGTGAAACTGTCTTCCTTTCACTCTCACAGCAGAGTTGAATACTGCTAATCCAGCCCTCCATCCTTCCATCCCTTTTTTCTTCCATTGAGCAATTACTCCATATTTCTGTACTCCCACCCTGCTGTAAAACTGCCTACCTCGTCCCTCCATCACGTAACCTCTTTCTTCCCTTTCCCTTGTTCTCTACCTCTCTCCAGCTCCTCCATCTCTGCCACCCCTACTCTCTCACTTTCTCTTCATCTATGCTAGTCTCCTCACCTTTCTCTGTGCCCTCTAATCTCACTCTTTTCCCCCTGCGGGTGCATTTGTGTGTTGCCATGTAGCAGAGATCATTCGCATCCAACCGGAAGTGACTTCTTTTGTCTGAGCGCTGAAGGCTACTCCTCAGTTCTCGGCTTCACCAGACCCATCTGGAGAGATCTCCAGGTACTCTCACTCTGCCTTTAGATTCACAACAATCTGAGGCCATTTTTCTCTTCTCTTGTCTTGGCACCCATTACAAAGTGTTTTTGGCAGTCACACAGCCCACTCTGATGCATTCTCTCTTTGTGCCGGACCTATTTAGACAGACTTCCTTCCAACTGAACCATTTACAAATGGCAGACAAATAAAAGAAAAATAGAGTGGAGTGTTCAGCCACAGACGGTGCCAGACTCTTCGGCCCGAGATTCAAAATACAAGCAGAGCAGAAGGACTGATGAATTGATGTGCCTTGTAGCTTTGGAAAGGCTTTTTTGTACCATCTTGCCTTTTCTCAGACATTTGTTTTTTTTATGCTTGGTTTGGTTATGTTTGATTTTATGCATTGGTTTGTGGTTTTGATGAAATCGGAATCACCTATTCTGTTCAATGCCAGGCTCCACTTGTAATGTTGTTCCACATGGTGGTTTTGTTTGTTTTGAAAGTCAAGAGGACCCAAACTGTGACTCAAATCATCGCCAAATGAGGCCTCAAATGATGCGTCATCGTTGATTCGTCCGAATTCTTGTCTTTCACACACACCTACACAGACAGACAAACGCATACACACACAAACTCATACCTCAGACAGAAATGAAAAAAACACATCTATTTTCTGTGTCCCAAACAAATACACCACAGACAGACAAAAACAAACAAACACACACATTGACACACACAAGTGAGACAGGCAAAACAAGGGTACATCCCATTACTGTGTGTACAATATAACTGCACACCTTCTCTGTGGATGCAGCCAGCTGATGCAGATTAAGTGTGAATCAGTCACACTAATGTAAACCAGAAGTAGTCTT
>JAGFZM010002233.1:30220-42687 GCA_017657215.1 Limnothrissa miodon
GCATTACTGCATGATCTACTCTTAAATATGTTCTGCTCTAGAACCTAATGCTTATGTTTTGCTTTAGAAGTGCTTATGTTTTGTCTTAGAACCTAGTGCTTTACGTTCTGCTTCAAAGGTGCTCTTTGTGATGGGTTCTAGTAAAGGAATAGAAGTGTTCAAAATGATTTTCCTTCAAATAGTGGTTCCCTTCTTACTAGTCTCTCAAAGAAGGCTGTGGACGGGCAAACTCAGAAGAAATGCAGCACTGTCACTCCTGGTCTTGTTTTGAGCGGTTAGCGTGTGTCAATGAGGCCTAACTCACTGTCATCTTCTGTGATCGATTCCCGTTGCCTCAAGAGGGAACTAAGCCTAATGAAGGCCTATTGGCTTGTAAGCAGCACTGGGATGGGTAGCCAACAGAAATCAATACTGTAGATGGCAATGGCTCCTACAGCCCGTTAACTTTATCAGATGACTCTGAAAAAGAGAGTGACTTAATTAAAGAGCAAAAGCATGGTGTAAGGTACATAGTTAGGGCCAGCGCCATTATCACCTATTTTACAGATACTCGACCGCATGTACAGTATAGCACTCAAAGCAAACACCATGGACCGCTGGGACCATTAAATGATTTTAGCACTCAAGATTTCATATCAGTTAATGGGCCATTGAATCCTTATGGCAGCAGGCCGTTCATTACTGACCAATATAACTCATGTATGTCCTACATGAATGGACCTCTACGGCATATAGACAGATAGAGGTACACAGTAGATAGATAGATATATAGATATATAGATAGATAGATAGATAGATAGATACTTTATTGATCCCCAAGGGGAAATTCAAGGTCCCAGCAGCTTAAAAAATCACACACAACATATACACAGTGTACACAGTACGTACATGCTGGACCTCTACGGTGTATAGTTGGATGCATACAATACATAGTCTGATGTGGTAAGATATTCTCTTGTAATGTTTCTCTTTGAAGGAATCTGAAGGAGAGCTTTGAAGGAATTTGAAGGAGAGCATATACGTGAAGTGTCGTGTTCATTGTTATGTCTGGCATCAGTTGACTCTGTGCTCTGTACCATCAGAGGTCACTGACTTCATAAACTCATTCTGGAACCCCAGAATGATAGAGTGCACCAGTGAACCATTACTAACTGCAAACACCGCTGTATAATACTACTACTACTAATAACAATAATAATAATAATAATAATAATAATAATAATAATAATGTAAAGTGGTTTTTGTTTTTGTAGATTAATGTTATTTGAAGAAAAAGGTTATTTTTTTTCATTGCATACTACTGAAATATTAAAAATAATTTATTTATTCTTTTCCTGTTGTCCAGGGTCTTCAGTTAAGTATGCGCTTAAAGTAACCTAATCCACATTAAACTTTACAGTGGCAGTTACTGTCAACCCTATCCAAACACATCAGTCCTGGGAGGCATCATAAAAACAGACAGTTTGATGGTAACATACTGCATCCTGCTGGTGTAGTCAGGAACTGCATATGATCATTGTAAGCACTGACGGCAATTTTAAAACTGGAGCCCTTTTCTTGTTCTTTTATTTAGGACCTATTTAGACACAATACACATTTGCACTGAGGACAATGTATTATTCGAATATGCATGTGTGTTTGTGTGTGTGTGTGTATGTGTGTGTGTGCGTGTGTTTATGTGTGTCTGCAGTGAGGTGCATATGATCGTGTGCATGTACTGTACAGTATTTGTGTCTGTGTAGCCTGGGGGCTAGCCTGCTTGTCAGGTGCCACAGATATAATACTCAAGAATCCCAAATGTCAGAGACTGCAGGCTGAATCATCAGTGCACCTACCACCCAACCCACTTACACAAACACACACACACAACCACACACACACACACCAAGAACAGTCTCTTCTTTACTCCTCTCGGTTTCATGCAGGCCTTTATTTTGGTTTCAAAGGCACCACTGGGGAAGCAAGAGGCTCTGAAATTGATCTGCTAGAAATGTCTTTTTCTTCTCCAGATTGTCACCTTGATGTCAGGACGCGCTCGAACATCAGAACAAACCAAGTCCTATTCAGCGCCGCTATGTACGCCCAGGAGAAAGACTGTTCTCAGAGAACATGTATCCTGTTGTGACAATAAAATGGTTCCGGAATGCTTTGAAGAACATTCCAGAATGCAGTGATACTCAGCCTGCTTAGAAGATACTGTTACACCTTGGCAGCCCTCCAAATAAAATATGTATTCAGATCGACTTGATACAAAAAGCATGGCCACTAAAGAACATCATGAACATGACAAATATAGTGACCTTGGGATGTATAAAAAGCACTTCTCCAATATAAGATACGAGAAAGATGAACAAAAAGTATGTTTTTGTTGTTGCTAGTGTATGCATGTTTTATTGGTCAGTCTGCAGTTTGTTTTTTGTAATTAATAATAGAAAAAATAAAGTCAATATCAAAAATAAATCAACATGCAGTCTTCAAGTATCAAGATTCAGAGTTGAAGACAAAAATTAATTTGGTGTAATCTCATTTTGAAAAAAAATCTCTTCATGCTAAACAAAGGTAGCCTTCATTCTACCATTACCAAGAGTGATGCAAAGGCAAACTATGCGTCATTCAAATGCTCTCAAGTATGATCCTGTCTTAGCTTTATGTAATAAAACTGAGAGCATCTATCAGTATCTTATTATTGTAATAGCCGGTTATGGCTATGTTTGCAGGTTATGAGTTTAAGTTTAAGCTAGGCCTGAGTCACCTTTGACATTACCTGTTTTTAGTTCATTCTGTACTTGCTGTTCCCAGCATTAGAGATTGTGGAATAACTGGAATATTATGTTCTTGGGTTAGTTTTTTTGTTGTTGTTGTTCCCTGTGTCAAGGGCAATCTGCTCTAGTGTGCCACGCTGGCTAATCATCATCTGATTAAGTCTGGACCACGTCAAATGGAACCATCAACGCCATATTCTGTCAAACTAGAACTGTACTTAAAGACAGTCTATTTTATTGTATAGTTAGAGCCCCTGGTGGATCTTTATGTGCAACGTGCTGCCTTTTTATTGTAAGAAAAAGCAGATCCTGATTTTCATCACTTTCTTTTAACTTGGTCCCCTGTTCCACAGTAACCAAAAAAATACTATCAAAACAACCAAAACATTAAAAAAAAAAAGACAGTGTAGCCTAAATTTTTGTCAATACTGTTTTTTATATGCTACATGTATTAGAGTAACATAGTACTTTTGACTGGTTTGTTGCTTCAAATAAAAAGATGAAGGCAAACTTTTATGTTAAAACATTCAACTAGAAAATCTTCTGAGAGTCGAGAATTATGTGTTGGATGTCCACTGCCATGACATGATTAAGTAAGTGTAGAAGATACTGTAGGGTAGAGGGTAGAGACTCATCAAAAATTCACAAAAGTTTAACCAAATAACCTCCACACCTCTAACACAAAGGTTTTTGAAAGGGTTGGAAGAACTTCAAAGGATCCCATGAGCTCCGATCATAAATGCACTGACCAGCAGGTGGCAGTAGAGTTCAGCATTCAGAAACACCTGTGCACACACATACAGACACATCCATCCATCCAACCAATAGGAGAATACCAACACTAATATTATATCAATACATAGACAGTTTATTTCAACTTATCTGTATCTACTTTATTTCAACGTCAAACAAAAAATAAAAGATCACACATTGAATACAATAAACTAGAAACTGAAACTGAAACTGAAACTGACACTGAAACTGAATTATTTTAACATTTTAACACACTGTGGCCTACACTTCTCTGTGTGCCCTGGTTAAACCAATTTTATAATAAACTTATCATTTTCATTTATTCAAGATATGGTAGTCAAGAATATGTATACTGAACACCTATACAAAAAACTGGACTTATTTAACTAAAAAAAAAAAAACGTCAACCACAAAAATACTGTAGCATTAAACTTTTAGAATGAAAACAGCTATACACCTTAAGTTTAGGCAACAATGACTGATGAGTTGTATTAAGAACAATGTAACTACTAGCATTCTGTGGTGACTCACACACTTGACACTTCTGAAGTGGTTCAACTGTATGTATAATTGAAAAAGCTGAGAACAAAGCGACTCAACCATCTAAAATAAGCACACACACCCCCACACAACACACTAGACTGGGATAGCACTGGTTGTGTGGTGCTGCCTCATGTAATTACCTAACTTTGGCAAACAAATAATCCAGCCTTTCTCCTGCCCTCTCAATTCAGCAACTAAGAAAGGGGAGGAGGTCTTTGCTCCATGGCACGACTATTTGATACGGCCTAGCCTGTTTACCGGACAGAACTGACTCTGCACTGAACGCTTTTGTCACCCTTGTCACACAGATTGCCGCAGCAGTGTCACTCACACGCCACTGACTGCACAAGGGTGGAGGGAAGGCGGACACTGCCCGAAACACTGTGTGTGTCTGTTTGTGTAAGTATGGGTGTATGTGCGTGTATGTGTTTGTATATGTATGTGTGGTTTTAGTGTGTGTGTGTGTGTGTGTGTATTTGAATACATGTAAGTTTCTGTGCGCATGCATGACAGTAAGTGTGTGAGTTTTCAGTGTGTGTGCATTTGCATGTGTGTGTGTGTGTGTGTGTGTGGTTGTGGGTGTGTTGCACCAGCTGCTGTATCCAAGTCTTCAGGGCCTTGGTCCATCCAGTGCAGCCTTCAGTGCTGGGTTTAGTGTAAACATCCCTGCATTGTGGTGTGCTTGAAGTGGCCCAGTATCCTGTGACTGCCTTGTTTGGATTATGAAGAGGAGACCCTGATGCTGAGGCTGATGACTGTGGCCAGTGGCCAGCGACATTCCGGACTGGTTGTCATAAACACCAGTTAAATTATAGCATCTTCATGCATACCTTTGGTCTGGGGCTGCTTTAAAGACCACACCACACTCCAGAAAGGAACTGGAGGAAGCAATTTCATTTCAAAAGTGTAATCTACTGTGTTCTTCTTCTTTATGTCCTTCTTCGTCTACAGAGCAATTCGTTTATTCACAGCAAATTAAATAATATCTGCAATATACACCTTAAGTGGGCCTAACAATTAAGTGCCCGGTCCAAATACTCCAACATTTACGTAACAAATGGCCAAATAGCTTTTGCACAAGCAGCAGTGCAACACAACTTTTAACCTTTAAAGGAAATGTGTGTCTGGGCAGAACTGGGTAGAACGCATTTAGAGCCATTTATCAATGCTTGTCATTGTTCAGGTTCATTCTAAATGCAGCATGCAGATCTTTATGGTGAATCAAACTGAAATAAATTCAGCATCTGTGTGATCCCCCCAAGAAGGCTGTGTCTAGTGGAAAGCGGCCATAAAGATCCAGAACATTTTATACATTACTGTAAATGTGGTTTAAATGCATTAAACATGTAATACATCTTAATTAATTATCTTATTTAATTTTTTAAGGTCAGTTGTCTTGCACTATTCACCTTCACCACACTTTAAGTCTTCCCATTCACACAGAACAGTTTTTCATATTTTATCCATAGATGGCAAGTAGGAAGACACTTTTTTTTTTCGTCAGGTATGCTAATGTTTTTTAGTTTTAGTTGGCGTTTTTAACATTTCTAATTTTTTTAAATATTCCGGGTAGGCCTAAGTTACATAACTATCACAAAAGGGCTATTTTAATTCAATTAGCGTGACTAAACGTGGACATTGTAAAACAGCACATGATGGGGTTTAAATGACACGTACCCAAAGAGTCACGTTTAGATGAACGCTGTAGGCACACTTAAATGGGTGTCTTGGCGCAGCGCCACACTTTTTCTTCAACATCCGCTAAAGGAAACACCCAGTCCCGCTTATCCTCACTGACAGCTCATCCATCCAATGGGAGTTCGTTTGGGACTTCGCCTAGGAATCTCTCCTATTCATTCTACTACGAGCTTTAACTTGAGCCAAGTATGGCCATGGAGAGCGACCGTATCAAAATGCCCGTTTAACCCCGGTCGAAAGATAAGGTAAGATATCTTGTGTCTTGAGGAGTGAAATTAAGTTGAAAACTATATATTTAAATTCGATCGCGCAGTCTTTGGTACGGTTTAGTTAGGCTAATTTGTGGAAAAGTTTCACGGTCCCTCGAGAGAGCCCAGTTCTACACGCACTGCGCTGCGCTTTCACTGATGACTTTGGGACGTGTTTATATTTCTATAACTAGCGGCTAGAATTGTTCAACGTTTGATGGACAGAATACGAAACCTGAAAAGCTATTAGTTTTAAAGGTTGATCTATAAAATGCTTTCAGCACCTTCCTTATATTTACACCGAGGATTATGGCTAGACTACTACTACTAGCGTCTTTTTAACATCGGTTTTGTCCTAACCTACCTGTAGCTGTGGATAGAGTTACAGTGGTAGACTAACCTTTGGAATAACGTTACCCGTTATAGCTTTGTCATCTTCCAAGGTTTAATAATAATAATAATAATAATAATAATAATAATAATAATAATAATAATAATTAAAAAAAAAAACTTTGTAAACTTTGGCCTTTCAACCTGCTACTAAGTAGCCCTATGAGCTACTTTAACTAGCTATGTGACAAATATGAGTATTGGATTTAAATCCCCTATGCAAACACGTGTGAAATTGTTGATTTGGGCCACTCCAGTTTAGATCTAGGCTACAGTATCCCTAATGTTCAATGTGTATACTAAATCCGACTGCAAACGTTAAATGTGGATTTTATTTATTGATGTGGATATTATTTCAATTCTGAAAATATAGCATCGAAAGCACAGATTCAGACGTCCTTTGTAAGCATACTTTTGGACATTATCAAGATATTGACAAACACTGTAGCCTATGATACTCACTCACACACACACACACACACACACACACACACACACACACACATATTTGGATGGATAATGTTTAATAGTAGTAGGCCTAATATTTAGGTAATATTGAAGTAATAATTAGCCCTTATGACAAACTACTCCAAACGAATGAGCCTGTGCTTGACATAAGTTGTTCTTTTGACATCTTTTTTATGTTTACAATGTTCAAGATAGTACTTCGCTATTTATGTCTATAAGGTCTATGTTGGAATGACTATGCAAGGATGTCCCAAACACTGGGGCAACTTGAGTAAATTGTAAAACAGTCTTGCAGTGAAAGAAAAAAGTCAACCACTGTCAGACAATGTAGGCTGTGTTGCTCAAATAAAAGTACACTTGGTTTTATGGTTAGGGTGGCATGTGTGTAGATTATAGACATTTGAAGAAATATGTTAATTGCAGGCACTCATTAGAATGCCACAGAAATATTCATTAAGTGGTTTTGGGGTTTGTTATTTTTAATGAAAATACTCCACTGCAGTTTGGAATTTTTGTAGTCTGGATGTGCATTTCCCAGTGTGGTTAATTTCATCATCAACTAATTGACATTAAAAGCCTGTTTTCTTTGGGAATGCCAGTTTTTGGGTAAGAAAATTCTCTGTATTCCTAATCAACTTGATTCATCCCTCACTAAGGTGCAGTCACAAGGCTATTGTTTGTATTAGGTTGAACATCAAGAGACTGAAATGCAGTAGTGATCTTAAGAGCATTTCTACTGCTATTTCTACTGCTATTTCTACTCCTATTTCTACTTTGTCCAGTGCTTTTACAGTAGCCATATGGACGTACTACTATATGGATGAATGTGCACCAGATCAGATTAGACCAGTGCTATGCAGTACATACTTAGTACGAACATTGTACATACCCTAGGTACGCCAGGCAGAGCTGCTTCTTGTCTGGATGAATTACATCAATGGGCATCTTATGGTCAGGGTAAATGAATGTGTTTATTAAAGGAGATTTTGAGGCATACTGCATGAAACCCCTTTGCCATGACGTAAAACCCTGTGCCTTCCTTTTATAATGGACATCATACTGGAGTGCCTACTGTGCCATGCTTTTCGAATGGGCAACACTGTATACTGGTGTGCTTTTCTGTGCCATGACTTTAGAACAGGCCTGACTATATGTACTTTAGGACCACTTGTGCCATGTGTTTAGAATGGGCACAACTTAATACAGGAGTACCCTGAGCACCATGGTTTTAGGCTGGACATCTGTATGCTGTAGTTACTGTGCAATACTTTTAGAATGGGTATCGCTGCGTGGAGTGCTCCCAGCACAGTGCTTTTAAATGGGCATCAGTATAGTGCCATGCTTTTAGAATGGGCTTCTTTAAAGTGCCCCCTGTGCTATGCTTTTCAATAGGCATGTGTAGTGCCCCCTATGCCATGTTTTTCAGTAGGCATCTGTATAGTGCCTCCTATACCAAGCTTTTAATTGACCATCTGTATAGTACCCCCCATACCATGCTTTTAATTGGCCATCTGTAGAGTGCCCCCTATACCATGCTTTTAATTGGCAATCTGTAGAGTGCCCCGTGTGCCATTTTTTTGGGCACCACAGGGCATATTAAGGAACCCAGCACAGCGCTTGTTTTGCATTTGTGTTGCACTGGTGCACATTAGTGCAGATCCACTATGCTGCATGGTCCGAATGAATCCTCTCCGCGCTTGGGCTGCGACGTGCAGCTTCCATATGCGACCCTGGAACCCCAGATGTGCATTCCTGGCGTCTAGAGGGGAAGCGGCGCTGCAAATAGACAGCACTGGAATGCAAACAGCAGGCCCGAGGCTGTTGGACAGGCTCAAAATGAGAAAAGGAATACCTTGCAAATAAACATAAATATTATGTGTATGGCCCGGCAGAGTCTGGTTACATTGTGGTTTCGCCTGGCTGACGATGGTGCTGCTGCAGCTCTCTCTCTCTCTCTGCTTTCTCTCTTCCTCTCCCTCACTCTCTCTTTCTTTCTGCCCCCCTCTTGCTTTCCCCCTCTCTGTCTATGTCTCTAACCTTCTTTCTCACTCTGCCTCTCATTGTGTTGGGCCTCAGAGTTGTTGAGTTTACTGCCATCTCTCTCTCTTTCTCCCTCTTTCTCTTTCTTTCTCTCATTCTCTCTCTTTGTTTCTCTTTCTTTGTTTCTCTTTCTCCCTCTTTCTCTAACCTTCTTTCTGACTGTGTTTCTCCTTGTGTTGGGCCTCATGGTTGCTTGGTGCACTGCCATCTCCCTCTCTGTCTCTACCTCTCTTGCTTTCTCTCTCTCTGTCTCTAGCCTTCTTTCTGACTATTTCTCCTTCTGCTGGGCCTCACGGTTGTTGGGTGCACTGCCATCTCCTGACGGCTGCTTGGATTTCTCCCGCATGGCGCATAGTGAGTGCAGCAGCTCAGGTTTCAGGGATCTCACACAGCGTGCTTATGCAGCGGCTGCAATCAGATGGAAAAGAAAGCTGTGTCTATGCTGCCCAGCTCCAGCAGAGCGGAGGGGAGTGGAGGAGAGAGGGCTGTCGTTTGTCCGTCTGTTCATTCGTTCATTTCGTTTTCGGGGCTTGCCAAGTCAGCGGTGGCAGGCCTGTACTTTGAGCTGCCTCAGAATTAAATTTGCATGAGGCCCTAATATGGGACTTTATTCACTGAACAACTTCTTCACTCGTTTTTTTTTATCTTTCGCTGAGTTTTTTTCTTTCTTCACACTGCTGAAAGATTTTCTTTCTTTTTCACTTTGCCTCAATGTAAAAGATCAGAGACTCTATAGACTTCAGCCTGAGGGGTTGAGGATAAAATAGTTATCGAAACCTGTCCAAAAATCTATTTCACCAACCGCATTTGTAACATTCCCTAATTCCATTTGTAAGAGAATATTATTATGATTTTCTCACAGAATCTTCTTCTCTGCCTAGTCCGACCCTTTTAGTCCTGGTATTTTTAGAGTAATACGGGAAGGATGTACTTGTTGAATTGGCTCTAGTAGGCCTGGCTGAGTCACAGGCAAGGAATGTATATTCATTAGAGGTTTGTTGTTGACCTGGAAGTGTTGCTGTGTATCCGCTGCAGATGGGAGGGATAATTGGGCCAAATTGGGGTCTGCCAGTGAAAGCCTTTGATGCCGCCTTTGATGCCAGCCTGGTGTTGGGAGTTATCAGTGGGCATGGCTCTGGCACAGAAGCTCTCAAGCGGCGGCTTGCCCCGGCGTTATTGGCAAAATTAGCAGTGCCCTGTGGTCCTGCTTACTTGTTTACTGTGTGTTCGTTTGGAGACCTTTCACCATTAATATGGGCCCTTGCTTTGATGGCTAGTTTTGCTTTCAGACTTCCCAAACATTTTTCTTTCAGTGTTTTTTTTTTATTTTTTATTTTTTCAAACAAATTACTCTCTCTCTTTTTGTTTGTGTTGTTTGTTTGTGTGTGTGTGTGTGTGTGTGGGGGGGGGGGTGCTGGTAAATATGGTGTGTTTTTCTTAGCAGAAGAAAAGAATGTGCCACCCTCTTTTTATCATAATGTTCATCTACTATTGTGTGTGTGTGTGTGTGTGTTTATTTTCGAAGAAAAACATGTACCTCCATCTTTTTTATCCTTACTTTTACTTTTCTGTATGTGTGTGCAGAGGCCACACTAATGAACTTATGAAGATTAACTGGTCATCATTTTAGCTTTCTCTTTTATATTACCATGTCATGTAAAAACAGCATACACATTTAGCGCAGTCCCCTCTATCAGCACCCTTCTTCCTCAGAGTAGCAGCGCTCTCTCACCTCAGGTGGACCCCACTTGGGAGTTTATTTACAGTGGGCCATTTGACATGGCTATTTGGGTGCTCTCTGATCCCGGCCACAGAAAGCCAGCCTGGCTGGAGACTTCAAAGGCAAGTGTGTGCATGTGTGGAGAGGATTGCCTGTGCGTGGTAGCGCTGTGGCACTGTGTGGTAATGCAGTCTTATCCCACACAATTAAGCCCTGCTCATTTCTGATTGTATGGACATAACTGCCACTTTCCTGTGTAATAATAGAAAGAGATGGGGTCTAACACACACACACACACACACACACACACACACACACACACACACAAATACTGTGCATGTACTCACACATACATATCCATACACACACACACACACATACACAAATGCATGCATGTGCACATACAAGCATGCACACACACACACACACACACACACACACACACACACACTAAGCAGGCATGTGCAAACAAAAGCACACACAAATGCATGCACGTGCACACACAGACACACAGACATAAATCCACATACAGTCAAACACACACAGATAGCCCCCAAATCCACTCCCGCCCCTTTCCCATCATACACAACTAATACACACACAGATACCCATACCCTCCTACACAAACACACATAGACTGCACTGAAACACACACACCCCCACACACACTCCATTCACACACAGGACCCTCATACCCAGTCACACAGTCTTATCTGGTTGTTGTGAGCGTGGATCCGCGTGTCCGTGGGGCTCTGATCTATACGGCCTAAGCGTCTGTGTGGGTAACCTGACAAGTACAGAGCACTGGGCCCTGGACCGGGTAATTATAGAGTTCACTAAAGCTGACCACAGCTTTGATCCCTGCCATCTGTTTGCCGTTCTGTCTGTCTGTCTTTCTCTCTCTCTCTCTCTCTCTCTCTCTCTCTCTCTCTCCCTCCTTTCTCCTTCTCTGAGCCAATTGACTCTCAGATTTCCTGTCATTGTATAAATCAGCACAACCACATTGGAGTCCAGGCTGTGAGAATGTGTACATTTACCAAACACACACACACACACACACGCAGACACACACAGTCTTCCAGCCAAGCCGAACTGTGCAGATGTAGCTGGGCCATTTTTGGAAAGGATGATGAGAGATTCTGGCGTAGGCGCCTGCTAGCTCAGGGGTCTCTGAAATGACTTTTATGAAACGCCTGCACAGATGAGCTGCCTGAACATATTCATTAAGTTTGTCTGAAGGAGTCCAGCCAGAGAGCCCAAACCAAGAGCTTTTTTTTCCTAAGCAAACACTGAGGAGCTGGATCATTCTGCTTAGCGGGGTCCTCTCAGTCAGATGGGTGTTACAGTAGGGCCCCTCCATGGTCCCTCTTAAATGCTCATGCATCATCATGAGACCCTCTCCAGAGGTGTGGGTGTGTGTGTGCTTACTGTAGGAGGTTGTAGGAGGAGCAGATTATGTACTGCATGGCCCCTCGAGACATTGTCCCTCCTACATGTGAATACTTATGCACCACGAGAACCTTCCCAGATATGAGTGTGTGTGTTTACATGTCCGTAAAACTAGAACTGTTTGTCTGTGTGTCATTGATGTGTGTGTGTGTGTGTGTAGGTCTACCCTTCTGCTATGTATGTTTTCCCTCCCTGGGCTGTGTGTGTGTGTGTGTGTGTGTGTGTACAGTTTGATCTATCGGGGCCCCCATCTCCCCTGGCTCCCCAGCCCAGCCCAACCCAACCCAACTCTCTTGCTCTTTCTTTGATTCATCAGTGAGCACTTTCTCGGCCTCTGACTTAGCTGCAATCTTTCCCATCTCCCCCTTAAACCCCCTCTCTTAAAGCCCTTTGAAA
>JAGFZM010002233.1:52687-69049 GCA_017657215.1 Limnothrissa miodon
GAGGTATACCATGTAAAGCGCTTTGAGAGGTCATAGGAGCAGATCCATAACCATTTGACTGACTTACTTTCTGTAGTAGTGATGAATGGCCTCAAGTTAAAGTACAGAGGCAGGAACGCAGTGTGGGCTGTGTTTGCTGGCCCGCTGTAATTAAGACAGGTTGAGTTCCACATTCTGTCTTCCTTTCTGGTAGCCTGGGCCCACCCATACTTCCTGCTACATTCAATTTCAAAGTCAGTATGGCCATCGTGCCGATTTAGAGGAATTATTTTTCCCAAATCTGTGGGCACCAATGAGAAACGAGCTTACGCACACGTCATCGGAATGAGTGGTCTTGTAGATTCGTCAAGTGGTATACAGAGGCATCTGATGGACGCAGGTTAAGCCAGACTCCCAGAAGACGTTTAGTAATGTAGGACGGCCAGACTAAGCTCCTATGAGCTTTGTCGCACAAGCCAGATTACCCTTCCGGCACTCTGCATCGTTAAACAGAGGGAAACGAATGTAAATGTCAGCGTTTGTCTGGCGGGAACAGGCGCTCACCTGCCTTTGATCTTCCGCCATGACCTTTAGCCTAGATAATAATCTCGCCACAAAATGCCACACCACATTGATCAAGGCGTGTGTTTTGGGATCCTCGCCAAAAGCTCAAAGGGATTATCCGGAGTGAATCAACCAATAACCAGTGTTTTGAATTGGTATGGGAACAACAGAATGTTTGTACAACATGGGGAGAAAATACTTTGACAGCGGCAGCAAGCGCTACATGATGAGGGTTTGAAAGTGGTGTTTTCTTATGCCTCCATTTGTTAACGTTAGCTGTCCGTTTACCAATTCAGTGTATGTGATACCAATTGCTGTTAGTCTGACACCTAACAACAACGCTTGACAGTCTTAAAGCACAGGGATATGGGCTTATTGACTCCGGATTCTTTCCATTCAGTGATAAAACACTGGAAGACAACAGTGATTTCCCCGCCCCAGCTTTTGGCGTGTTTGCATAGCGCAGACATACAGTAGGCCTACCTACATTCCTGCTTTGGGGGCTCTCTGGAGAAGCCATTTGTCAGCGAGGCCCATTCATTGTTTCCACTGTAGGCTAAACTCCGAGGGCAGCTGTCTATTTTCTGCCGCTTCCCTTCCCTCGGCGGCTCGCTCGTAAAAAGGGGATGTGTAGTTGCCTGTGTGAGCGTGACTCATCACTCGTGAGTGTCAGAGCCGAGCTGATGTCGAGACTTGTGAGGTGCTGAAAGAGTGTTTTTATTTTAAATGTGGCTCTCTACCCCCCTGCGGGCAAGCGATTATGGCTCCCTCTCGTCACACATTCTGTTTTTATCCCAACATCCTAACATTCAAACATGTAATTCCCTTTACTTCAACAACAACAACAAAACAAACAAACCAAATAAAGGATTCAAAAATAAAAACCAAATTATTCATTTTAACCTTTTTTTTTTTACAGTATAGCACAGTTCTTTAACTGTGTTTGTCATTTTCTAGGGCACATTGCTGAAACCATAGCCTATACATCTAAATGTCATAGAGTGGGTTTGTTATTTGATAGCCTGACTTTTGCAAGGTTGCGTTTGGGGGTGGTGGGGGTCATGTATTGCTGTCTGGAGTCACTGTGAGACGTTGTTAATAAAAACGAGTCTTGGAGCAGAGGGAAGAATTTCGGCGCTGCATGCCAAGTGCACTTTTTGAAACGACGCAGCTTGCTTGCAGCATGGCAGGGCAACACAATGCTTCATTGTTGGGCTTTGCCACAGCACCATCAGTGCAGGCAGCTACAGCGTCGACTGACCATCAACACACGGCTTTAAAGCACACCCCCCCCCCCCCCCCCTTCTCTTTTTCTCTCACTCTATCTTTTTTCCATCAAGTCAATGTTTGCCGTGCTAAGTCAAACACGACGGCACTTGATATCTCTCTCCACTACAGATAACTCTGAGGTAGAAATGTGTTCAGGTAGTTGGATTGGATCTGTTCTTTCTTTGCAACAACAGCAATGTCAACAGTGAGATGACTACTCCATGAAGAAAATGGAACCTAGCAGTAGAACCAACAGCTTCAAATGGATTTGGGATTTGCTAACGTTGGCAAAATCAACTGCATTCCCCAGCTTAAGCTGTGAGGTTGAGGTTATTTGAGTTTGTTCTTTCTTTCTCTTTCTTTTTTTTTCTCCCCGCTCTCTCCTTATTTTTGCACTCCCTCTGAGTTACCGACAGGGTTCCTGAAGGCATTGTGATAAGGAACTATTTTTGAGCGGTTGTGGTCAGGGTGTCTTTTGTGTCCGGCACCGTTTTACTCAGGCATCGTGTCTTAAAGCCCCAAAACCAAGCAGCGGGCCGAGTCTAGACAAAAGGAGAGCCGTGGAGTCTGGAACCACCATTCTCTGGCGTCTGCATTTAGAGGACTCGGGGGCAGGTTTGCCTCTCTCTCTCTCGCACACTTATATGGACAACCTGCTGGGTGTTGAATGCTTGAGGTTAGATGCTAGTGTGACCTTGTGATTGTGGAGGGCTATTTCTGGCCTACGCACAGAGTCTGTGTGGTAAAGTGAACACAGGTGAGTGTGTGTGTATATGTGAGGCAGAGTGTTAATTCTCATACACACACAAACACACACAAACACACACAGACACACACACATACACACACACGTACACGAGTAATAGTTTAAGGGGGAAAAAAAATCTGAAAAGTCTCTTTGCTATAGTCATAAATTTCACGAATAATTTAATCACACTCTTAATATGGATCCAAGATTCTCACAGCATAACACATCTGGTAGACATATGTGATTCTGTTATAGCACTTTTCTTTTTTTATTTTCTCTTTCTCTCTCCTTTTTTTGGATGGAAAATCCAGACCCAAGGCCTTGCTTTGGCGCAGTTGTTCCATTGTGTCATGTGCAACAGTGTGCACTGAGGTGAATTATAGTCTACAGTTTTGAAATGGTCCTTGATGTGTAAACTTGGGTTATCTTGATTGTACAAAGAAGGCAGCAGTCCAGACATTGTTTTTTTCTGTTCCTTACTCTTTTCTCTGCGCTGCTGAAAATGTTTGAGTCCTGTTTTTTACCCAGTGATCCTCAGGACTTTCTGTGAATGTGGATTAATCTTTGACGAATCTCTGAGATGTTTCTGGAGTGAATGATTGTTGTATTTTGGTATTACTGGGACAGTCATGATACCATGTTTATGATACCAATGCAACTTTAAGCGTTTTATTTCACATGGCTCATTTACAAGCAGTTCCACCCTAACTTCACTGGTGTGTGTGTGTGTGTGTGTGTGTGTGTGTGTGTGTGTGTGTGTGTGTCACATGTCTCTGTTATTATGTGTATGTACAGTATGTATATATGCCATTAGACACTATTATTTCTAGCTGAGAGTATAATCAATCAGTCTCTCTAATCTATCTATCTGTCTGTCTTTCTGCCTGTTTAGGCTTTGAATATTCACTAGAAAAGAATCTTTTATAAAAGGATAGGGCTTACATGTGACCGTGTGTGTGTGCGTGTGTGTGTGTGTGTGTGTGTCTGTGTGTGTGTAAAGAAGTGTTAAACCTCTCTCCTTTTTTTCTCTCTGTCTCTCTCTTCTTTCGCTTTCTCTTTCTCTCTCTCTCTCTCTTCTGATTGGGATATGAAAGCACAACTCCTGCTGCCCTCCCTCTCTCTCTCTCTCTTTCTCTCTTTCTCTCTAGCCATTCTGATTGGGATGGAAAGGCACACTTTACGCCACAGGTTGCTGCCCTGGCCACAGACTGGTGAGGTTGGCATGCAGACTGGCACGCGGGCAAGCGAGCTGGGTTTTGGTGGTTTCATAGAGAGGTTTCAAGACAGCGCAGCTGTGCTCCTTAGCTGTGTTGTGTGGTGCATTGTGTGGTATTGCGGGCAACGTGTGTGTGTGTGCATGTGTGTGGGGGGGCAGGCAGGCCTGAGTGTAAGTGGGCTGAGGGAAAAATGTGTGTGTGTTTGCATTAGAGGGGAGGCCTGAGGGTATGGCGGCAGAGACATGGAACGTGTTTGTGTGTGTGTGTTTGCTATTTATATATGGCTTCAGATTGCAAGATCAAGCATGGACTCTGGGAAACAGGTGAGGTGGGACATTCAGGCCATGAAAGCTGTTACAGAAAAAAGTGTGTGTGTGTGTGTGTCTGTCTGCAACCTGTATGTGCAAGCACACTGGCTCGAAAAGCTAAAATGGTAAGAGTTGTGTGTGTGTGTGGGCAGCTGGGAGATTATTATATACGTGTGTGTGTGTGCCTGTGTGTGTGCGTGCACACAAGATAACTGTAGTTATCTGTAGCTGATTGATGATTGTGTAACCTGTATTCTGATTAAGTTGTGTGTGTGGTGTGTGTTTGTGTGTGGGGGGACGGTAAGTTTTTATCTAGCCTGAATCTCAATCTGATAAGGAAAGCCAGACAGTAGAACCCAGTGCATGGGTTTGATGGTGCTAGGGGAAGCATCTGATAACACACACGCGTGCACACACACACACACACACACACACAGTTAGGAGGGTGGTCTTTGGCCTGTTGGGCAACACCTCCATGCAGAATGTGGCGAAGCCTTGAGGGCAGGCATGTGTGTGTGTGTGTGTGTGTGTGTGTGTGTGTGTGTGTGTGTTTGAGGGCAGATATGGCACAGATACCAGAACTATTCAGCATGAACACCAAATGTCCTCCCCCCTCCTATCTTTCACTGGAGCAACTGAAAGAGCTGCACTCTTTCGTAACTGCACAATTGAAGAGAGAGTGTGAGGTTAGCTGACCGTACCGTACCCTGTTTATGACTGTTAATAAATTCCTATAAACACAGTTCAGTTTTATCTGTCTTTGTTGTGACTTTTCTTACCTCCAAACTCTGTTTATTAGGTCTGTAAACCTTCAGTAAGGACACTGAGTTTTCCAGTGTGATTTCCAAATTGAATTGTGTTCTTGAGAATCTCAAATACACCTGGCAGACTATCTACTGTATATCTATCAATCTGTCTGTCCATCTTTCTTTTCTCTCTATCTATTTATCCATTCATCCATTTATCCATACATGTTTACCTGATTACGGCTCTACAGAGCAGATACCTCTGTTGTGCACACAAAAGGTAATAATTTAATTTAAGTCCATGTTAGATCTGGCTCTCCCAACTGAAAATATGGAGCTCTGTCTGTCCAGCCTCCCGTCTCTGTGCCAGAGATGAGTTTACCTTTTGCAGCATACATTACCATGGCAATGCCTCTCTGTGTTCTCGCTTCCAAGTTTTTGCACGGAATAAGACCAGAGAGAGAGAGAGAGAGAGAGAGAGAGAGAGAGAGAGAGAGAATGTGGTAAATGAAGGCATTGATACACTGACTGTCCTTATGAAGCCTGACCTTATACCGGCATGGCATTGGGCCCAACAGGAAGTGGGCTTATAGAATTCTGGAGCTGGTCCAGCTTTGGGGTTTGGTGGGGTGGGTGTGTGAGCATACACACACAACCTCATGTGTGTTGTTGCTGATGGCCTAACAAGCCAGAGTCAAACGTGTGAATGTCTGGCTGTAACTAATAGACTTGGCTTAATATGCAATATGTCAAGCAATCCTGACACTTGCATACATCCAAATGTATAGTCTAGCTAATAGTTAGCCTGATAAGCTAGGGTATGTCTTGGTGACTCTTAATGTGGATAGCAAAATGGCTGGTCTGGCCAAACTTTGGAGAACGGCTACTAAGGCCCCACTGGGTTGGTTCTGTGCCTGAGTACCGAAACATTGCCTGGCTGTAGTTGTGGATGGAAGTCAAATTAATCTGCATATTGATCTGGCTAAACAAATACGGCGTCAGGATCTCTTATCTCTGGTCTTCTCTTGCCAATAAATTCAAGTTTTGACGCTTATCTTATCAAACAAGAAACGCCCATTAGAGAGCTGCTGTTCTACGTTTAGTCAGCAGATCAGACGTCATGACCTCCGGCAATGGATTTCAGTTTTATGGTCTTAACTGTGTTTTAATGCTTTATGGTGACTGGGAACCTCAAACTCTGTGCTCAGTCATGGTTGGCCAGCGTAGCTTAGGCTGTGCCACATCTTCAAGGAAGTTTAGTGTCACGGGCGTACATTTTACAGGTGTAAAAACATTTGTTGTTGGTCTATATGTGTGTGACTAAGGACTGAATAAAGTGAGGATGGCTATGTGAAGGTTCTGAAGGTTCTTGAGAAAGGCAGCAGCTAACATGTAGCATTACATATCATCTTTTTAATTTATTTTTTCAATTCTTTAATTTATTTTTTTTACCTGTATATAATATTGATAGTTGCCTATGTATATTGTCTATTGTATATAGTCTTGATGCCCATCATGTATCCATTGTACTTCTTGCACTGGATGCATGTATACTAATGGATGTCCTTGTTGCGTGTCTAGAGAGCATAAAACCTACCGGAGTCCAAATCCTTGTACAAATATACTTGGCCAATAAAACTGATTCTGATTCTGATTTTAGAAGTGTTTTAGAGGGCCATCCTGCAGAGCTGCAGCCTGCTGATGTACAGGGCCTGACACTGATAAATTGCATTCAGATCCAAGCGGCTGGTTGCTTGGATTCTTCTTTGCCGGTGCCTGAATGACTCAGTTCCGTGGAATGTTTCTGTTCCTTTAATTTCCCTCATGCCTCACTCTCCCGCTCTTGCTCTCTCGCTGTCTTACTGTATCTCTCTCTCACTCCTCTGTTCACCTGACAGCCTGGAGCCAGATGGGGCTTAACCTTCTTTAGAGTGTGTGTGTGTGTGTGTGTGTGTGTGTGTGTGTGTGTGCTCGGGCACAGGTGCGTCTTTAGACTGCAGTCCAAACTTCTTCTAAGTTCAATGTGTTCTGTTGACAGATGGGCAGCTTTTGGGCATAGTGTAGTGTTCTCTGAGATGGTTTGGAGCATTGCATAGTGTTTCTCAGATCAGTTTACCTTCATAGAGTCGTTGTCCTCTGAGGTCATTTCTGATCTTTGCCAAGACTACCAGACTTTATTATTATCTTGCAAAAAAAAACACAGAATGTCACCCTTTATGCTCAGATTAAGGCTCCTAATTCAGGGCACATTTCTGAAGTTTTTTTTGTTTTCTTTTTTATACTTGGTAAGACCACTTATTTGATTCCAAGAGTGATTTGTCTGCAAATGTGGTCGTCTGATTGCACTGCTTGAAGACCATCTGTGTGTCTTGATTAACTGATTAACTTTGTTGCCATGGGTGGTTGCCATGCATGGTTACTGTGGTTTTCAGAACTACATCTTCTCCCAACAGCTCAACAGTCTCAATTCTTATCATGCCAGAGCAATCATTTTCCAATCAGCATGATTATAGCTTTGTAATGGCTTGATAAGAAATGGGATTGTTGAGCTAGGTAACTATATGTGTGTGTGTGTGTGTGTGTGTGTGTGTTTCCAGGTCCCACTAATTGCAATACTGTGATGTGTGGGTGAGCACTGTAGGTTTGTGGGTGGTGTGTCCAAAACACACTAAGTGCAATGCAACGCTGTAATGTGTGTGTGTTTATGTAGGTGTGTCTGGGTCTTGGACAATACTGTGATGTGTTTGCTCAGATGGAGGGACAGGGTGTCTCTACACATATACCTGTAATAAAGCACTTTCTGATTGCATGTGTACTGTTGGAAAAGTGAAGTGTGTGTGTGTGTGTGTGTGTGTGTGTGTGTGTGTGTGTTGGTGGTGTGTCTGATGGCTTGTGTACTATTGGAAAGGTAAATGTGTCACAGTGGGGCTGACTGTGTAGGTGATGGTGTGTGTGTGTGTGTGTACAGTATGTGTGTGTGCTGTTGTAAAGGTAAAAGGAAGAGAGAGAAGGTAAACACAGGCTGCACTCTCAACACTCTCCGATAAAGAGAGTTCACTCAGATGAATAATGGTTGTTTCCCATCTGCTGTGCTCGGAGATTAGTGGTTGCTGGGCTTTTGTGTGTGAAACGTGTCATCTTGGGACTCCTTGCACAAAAACCGACCTAAATCATGATGGCAGCATTTACTGTATATAGATTTTATTTCATGATGACTTCATGACTTGAACATGGGACCATGTTGGTGTGTGTGTGGGTGTGTGTGTGTGTGTGTGGGTGTGTGTGTCCATTAGATGTTCATGGGTGTCTGTTGTGCTTTCTCCTGCAGATGCCTGCACCAGGGTCCAGTCCCGGCCATCTGCTAGTCCTTGGAATCATCTCCCTGCTCGTGACCTACATCAGCTCTGAGACATGGATCAGTGAAGCTCAGCAGGGTGAGTGTGTGAGTGAGTGAAACTTGGAACAGAACTGTAACTTGCACAGCCCATATAGTCAATTAGTGGGAACAGACAGACAGACATTGTGTGTGTGTGTGTATGTGTGTGTGTGTGTGTGTGTTTGTGTATATCATATCGTCTGCTCATAGCACCTTCTCATAGCGTCTCCTCATAGCATCTCTTAATAGTCTCTCCTCATAGCGTCTGCTCATTGAATATCCTCATGGGAGCTCATGTGAATATGATTGCTATGAGTAAAAAAAACAGTGAAAAAGACAGATGCATGATCACGGTCATCTCTGGCTTTATAGAAGCAATAAGCTACTTGTGTGTGGTTTCAAGTGTGTGTAGGTCCAAGTGCAATACTGTGGTGTGCGTGTGTGTGTGGTGTGTGTGTGTGTGTGTGTGTGTGTGTGTGTGTGTGTGTGTGTTTGATGGCAGTTCTTCAGCTGGCATGGAGAGTAGTAATGTGAGTAAGTGGAGTTTTGAATAATATTCTGCTGCCAGTAGGCTGTCTCTGAATGCACACACACACACACACACACACACACGAAGGCTGAATGCACACATTGAATTCAGTTCCCTCTTGCTTCACATTCAGGACCAGGGAATACTGGCCAACTACTCCCTTAGAAAGTGTGTGTGTGTGTGTGTGTGTGTGTATATGTGTGTGTGTGTGTGTGTGTGTGTGTGTGCACGCTACTCTTTTTGTCCAACACTTGGCAGTTGTAGGTGTGTGCTTTTGCACTGATACAAATGCCAAGACTGCAGGAAAGGCCAGAAAGGCTGGCTAACATAAACACACTGACACACAGCTCTGCTTAATCGGTTGCCATGGTAATGATCCGACCCATTGACCACACCATTCCCCTCCCTTTTCATGGCCACTATCACTATTGGACAGTATGCCACCATAAACCACAAAACACACACACTCACACACACACTCACACACACACACACACACACACATAAAGTCTTACTGCCAAGGGTAGTGAAAAAAGCAGGTGATGTGTGGAAATCCATAAATACACACACACACACACACACACACACACACACATAGTGGAGGAGCAATTGCAATCTGGAGACCCAGGTTTGATTCTCAAACCCCATGATGAGAGTCTGTCACTTTGGATACAGTATAAGCATCTGCTAAATACCAGTTTACTTGACACACACTAGAATCTGAGTCAGCTTTATTGGCCAAGTATACTTGGAGTATATTTGACTCCAGTAGGTGTTATGTTCTCTAGACAAGCAACAGAGATGCTAACATACAGTGCAAGATGTACTGTGGAATCATGATGGGCATCAGGACAGTAGGGCAGGATAGAATAACACACACACACGCACACACACACACACACCCTATCTCTGTGGCGTCCACCTGTGTGGCATGTTTTCTCTGACCCCTCTGTCTCTCAATTTTGTGTGTGCGTGTGTGTGTGCGTGTGTATGTGTTTGTGTTTCAGGCGTCCAATATGGCCGACTCGGCTCTCCTGTCACTCTGACATGCAAGGGCGCCTGGCTGGGGTAAGTATACTCTGGCCCCTCTCCCTCACTCTACCTCTCTCTTTCTACTCTTTTTTTCTCTCACTCACTCTACCTCTTTTCTATCACTGTCTCTACCTCTCTTTTCTACTGCTCTCTATTTTCTCTCCCGTGACAGTGTAGAAGCAGCCTGACATGAAGTGAAAGAATAAGAATTTTGCAAATAAGTGAAAGAAGCATGTTGAATTGAGTTGAGTGTTTGAGTGGTGCAGTGGCAAAGACCCATGTGCCTCTCAGGAAAGCTGTGATGGAAAACGTGTTCACACCACTGAGTGTGTGTATAGATATGGGAGGGAGGGAGGGATGGGGCTGAGATGTTAACCTCTACAATCACCTTCTGGACACATACCTGTAGTGACAGAAACACACACACACACACACACACACAAACACACACACACTTTCCATCCCAAATGTTATCTTCATACGTTTCTACTTACCATATCAAACTTTATCTTCTTTCTTTCCACTTTAACACATTATCTTTGTGCCAAAATTACACACACACACACACACACACACTAATGTTAGCCACTGTGTGTTGACTGGTGTCTGTTGTGGCAGGATGGCTGTGGAGTGGCGAGTGAATGGAAGTGCAGTGCTGCCGGCACAGTCTGACCAGCAGGGGTCCTCACTCACGCTGCCCAATGCCCTGAACTCCATGGAGGGTGTCTACAGCTGCCATGACAAGACAGGAGCCCTTGTACACGGCGTGAGACTCCGATTGGGCCGTAAGTCTTCCCTACTGCTATTCTTTCTTCTCCTCCTTTTAATTTGGTCACTCTCTCATCTTTTCCACTCCTCTCATTACCACTCTCCTCCTCTCCTCCCTGTTCATTTCTCATTTCAGCTCCCGCATTCTTCTTTCTCAAAAGATACACACAAACACACACACACACACATACAGAGGTACACAGATATATACACACTTAAACACACTAGCTTGTACACAAAGTTCCTTGGTCTGGTCTCACGATCGCCATTTAATAAAAGAGACTTTTCAAAGGAGGCTCTTGACTTGGGTACAAACTGTATGGAACTGCAGTCCAATAACAAGTTAGGTTGATGACCTAACTGTGAGTGTGTGTGTTTACATGTCTGTAAACTAGGACTGTTTGTGTGCCTGTCATTGATCCCTGTGTGTGTGTGTGTGTGTTTGTGTGTGTGTTTGTGTGTGTGTGTGTGCGTGTGTGTGTGTGTGTGCGTGTGTGTGTGTGTGTATGTGCGCGCGCGCTTTTGAACAGTATTTAAAACAAATGTGAGACTGAATTTCCATGTAGTCCTGGCACAGGAAATGGCTCCCTGGCGTGTCAGTGTGGGGTTTCCTGAGCGGAAAGCCAGGGACTGATAGAGGGGGCTGGAGGTGCTCAGTCTTATTGTCCACTGCACAATGCAGCCATGGCAACCACACGACTGCCCATTAAGTCTCAGGACCTCCCCCGAAGGACCCTCTGCTTATCCTGCAAGAGGCCTAGAAAACACACACACACGCACACACTCATAAACACACACACACACAAACTCGCATACAAACGGAGTCTGAATAGCCTCATACACACTTACACATGGTCTGTACACACGCATACAGATACATGTGTTATGGAAAACAGTGCAAGAGAGATGGCAGAGTGATCCCTTTCTCAAACTGCTTATGAATCAGATCATGTACTGTGGCTAGAGTATCCTTGTGTGTGTGTGTGTGTGTGTGTGTTTGCTGTTAGCTTAGTGTATAGGCCTACTCAGTAACCCTTCAGCAACCTTTCAGTCACGCAAGTAAGGGGTCAAGCCTCGGTTTAAGAAGAAAAGAAAAGGGTAGGGACACTATCCTATCTATGCCCACTCTGGGTCCTTCAGGAAATCCACATTGAGAAACAGGACAGAGGAATGACCTGGATAGATTGGGATCATGTTTATACACTATGATGGATGTTTATTTTTGTATATGCCAGGATCGCAATGGTTTTTAGCTTCTCTCATCTTTTGCTCCTGTGTTTTGTAGACCCCCCTGGCCGTGTGAACATCAGCTGTCGCATCCCAAATCATGAGACAATGTACTGCTCCTGGGCAAAGCTGCTGGAGTCCTCCCTGCCCACACACTACTACTCTTCCTACGTTATATTTGGGTAAGGCCTTACTACACACACACACACACACACAACACACACACACACACACACACACACACACACGCACACATATACATTTTCCACTCACATACACACACACACTCTCTCTCTCTCTTGTAAAGTACAGTAGAAAAAATACTCTCTACAATCTCTTGGAACCCTTTATAATAAATAATACATTTCTTATTGATCTGTGTGTGTGTGCGTGCGTGTGCGTGATCAGGCACGACCACCAGACAGTGAGAGAGTGTAATCAGATGCACCCTGATAGCCCCAGGTGTGTTGTTGAGCACCTCCAGCCGTGGATGACCCTTAAACAACTGGTCAACATCACCGAGGTCAACCCACTGGGCTCCCAGTCCACCCTCATCAGAATAGACCTCCATCAGATCAGTAAGCCCTTCAACACATACACACATACACACACACACACACACACACACACGCAGAGGTCAACCCACTGGGCTCTCAGTCCACCATCATCAGAATAGACCTCCATCAGATCAGTAAACCCTTCAACACATACAGTATACACACACACACACACACACACACACACTGAGAGGTCAACCCACTGGGCTCTCAGTCCACCATCATCATAATAGACCTCCATTAGATCCGTAAGCCCGCAAACACCCACAGACACATACCCACACACTTTTACTCACATGCACAGGATGCACACACACACACACACATACACACACGCACACGCACACACAAAGACAGAATGTATGATCCACCAGAAATGAGCTTTCATGAACAGGTTGATTCCAAATGCAACCTATAAAGTCTGTAACAATTGCATTGAATTTGTTCCCCCAAGTCTGCAATTAACATTACTTCACTTTCTGAGTGAGGGCACATCAGGGTGACCCCAAGTTAATTCAGCTATTGTCCTTAGTAAGGCCCCAGCAGTGGATGTCTAATGTCTCTCCCTCCACACTGGCCGACCAGCACGGTTGGATCACGAAACCTTGTTATTCTCCTAGTGCAGGGGTCTTCAACCGGGGGTCCGCGACCCCTAGGGGGTCCGCGGAGGTACCGCAGGGGGTCCGCAAAAATATTTCGTCTGAGGCATTTTTTTTCTCTTCCAAAAAATAAAATTAGTCATAGTTAACATAATGTTCAAAAGAAAATTGCTTCATATTCCTTTTTAAATAACACATTGTAGGCTACCCATGAATCATGCATGTGATCATGTGATCCCTGTGTAACATTTTGCTAACCTATGCCAAAACACATTAGCATTCATAAATGTACAAATACAGGTCACCACTTCAGCCTGAGCCTGATGTGACACTGCCTCGCAAATTCCATCCGTCCTAGAACAGAGAAGCTCTGTTCCACTCACCAGGTTCAGTGCTCTCACTAGGACCTGGTAGCTGATCAGTTATCTTTAATTCTTCGTCCCACCAGGCCTATAATAAAAAATGTGACCCTGATCTTTTTTTTATTTGAGTTGGATCATCGCGATTGAAGAACACTTCCCCCGTGCGTTTTAGTTAAATAGCTTCGTATTCAGCAAACTCGTTCTTTTCATTCCGGGAGATAAATTACGTTTGATTCGTCTGTTCAGTGTCGGGACTGATGGACCCTGAACTTTGCGGGGTATTTGTTCTGTGTGATGTTTTGCTTTGTTGTTTTTTTATGAGAGTCTGCGGTCTTTGCGCTTCAAGGCGTTCTGCGCGAATTCATTCATCCAACGTTCCATCACAACAAAACGATAACGATAATCTCATGTGTTTGTGTTTCCTTCTGAAAGACAAAGTTATTTTATGACTGCAGGATTTGAGGAGGGCCAGGTGTGTAAGGAGTAAGATAGCTGTCAAAAAGTTTCTTTTCTCAACAAGTAATGCATGTGAATGGGGCGATGGCGTATTTTGACAGTTGAGTAACGTGTGCAAAGTGGTATCCATAATATTGAGAAGCGTATTTAAATTTTGATTTTGTACTTGTAATTTTTTTGAATTTGCATTTTTTTCCATCCGTATTCTGGTGGATAAAATACACACACTTTATTTTATGCATGACTGAACTCATTTGAAAAGTCACAAATGTTTATTTTATGCACAACTAAATACGCTCGTGTATCAAATATGGACAGGAATATTTTGGTGTGGGGGTCCGTGCTCAGTCGCTCTCACAGCCAAGGGGTCCTTGAGCTGAAAAAGGTTGAAGACCCCTGTCCTAGTGGATTATAAAACCCAGCGATGCCCCTAGTGGATTGCGGCCTGTCAGTGAAGATGATGATGATGATGATGATGATGATGATGATAATGATGATGATTGGCCAGCACTGAGGAGAAACAATGGCTACTAAACAGCTCCCCATGTGTACGGCCGCACAAGCAATCCAGCGAGACTGGTCTGTCTACTGTCCAGAGTCCGTACTGATGGAATTACATTTTGAAGATTTAATGTATTGTGTATGTGTGTATTGTATGTGTGTGCGCATGTGTGTGAAAAGAGTTCTGAAAAGAGTGTGTGTATTGGCTTTGTTTGCCTTTCCAGAGTATCAGTGACATGAGACTATGTATTTTTACAAAAGACGTAAATCTTTTGGGGTGAAAAATGTGGTGCGTCAGGGTGGGCTTCTCTCACCGGCCCTATTCAATCTGTATATGGATGAATTATCAAGTAATTTAAATAATTGTAGGACTGGCTGTACTATTGGAAACAGACTAGTCAATCACTTTATGTATGCTGAAGATCTGGCTATCATTTCCTCAAGCAGTGCTGGCCTTCAGCAGTTGCTGAACACTTGTACAGACTATGGGAAACAATATTCTGTAAATTTCAATCAAAAAAGTGTTGTGCTAATCTGTAGAAGAACCAAAGCAGACAAACATCTTTCCAAACAGCTTTCCTGACTTTTTTTGGCAGGACAGAAGTTAGATGGTTGCTCAAAAACTAAATATCTGGGTCACTACATCACAGACCAGCTCAGGGATGATGAGGACATACACAGGCAGTTCCGCATGTTGTACGCCCAAGCCAACAGCCTGGTGAGGAGGTTCCATAGGTGCTCAGACACAGTTAAAATCACACTGTTCAAAGCATACTGCACACCTCTGTAAACAGTGCCTCTATGGTGTAAATTTAATAAATCCAGCATGCAGAAACTTAAGGTTGCTTATAACGACTCGCTAAGGATCCTGCTAAAGAAACCCAGGTCCAGCAGTGCTAGTGATATGTTTTGCAATGCACACATGTGGTAATTTCAAGGACTAACGAGAAACTTCATGTATAAGTTTATGTGTCGTGTGGATAGCTCACCCAACAGCCTGATAATAACATCACAACATGTCAAATCCGAAAGTCAGTGCTCTGCGCTACCAGTCTCTTCTATGGAAGCATTGTTGTGTTGCACTGTCTAATTTTGTTTTTATAAGATGTTTGTCTATGGACCTCGAGTCTACAAATAAAGATTATGATGATGATGATGATGATGATGATGATGATTATCCTTGCCTGTCATATTGAGCTGTCGACAAATTCCTATGAAATTAAAATATTGTAACATTTGACACTTCCAGTGTCTGGTTGCTGCCATTCACTTTGCTAAGGTTTGAAGTATTTAATCTAACTGAAAAGATTGCATGTCACTTTGCCATCAGTTATACAGTATTTTGGATCCTCAGCAATGATTAATGTTAGATTTAAGTGAGGTCATGAAACGAAACATACCATGGAAACATGAAATGAAGTGTAAAGACAACTATAATTATCGAACCATGCTCGTGAATGAATAAAAATAGTGAATGAATTAATAAAAATTGTGCTTGTAACAGTATATCTATAATGCTGCGCTTGCGTGTTTACTCCTAGTGAAGCCAGATCCACCAGAAGAGGTGAGGGCCACGGAGGTATTGGACCAGCCCACCAAACTCCAGGTCATGTGGAGAATCCCTGAGTCATGGGGCCTGTCTTTGGACTCCTTCCCCTTGGCTTTCCACCTGCGCTACCGGCCCATCGGCTCCAAGCACTGGTCAACGGTGAGCATGGGGTTTCTTTAGTCTGTTGGGCTGGGATGGGCTGTGTTAGACTAATCTTGTCTGTGTTTGATCAGACAGACTGTGCTAGACTAGGCTGGGCTGAGCTAAACTAGAGTGGACTGTGTTAGACTAGGCTGGGTTGAGCTAGACTAGACTGGACTGTGTTAGACTAGGCTGGGTTGAGCTAGACTAGGCTGGACTGTAAAATAGGCTGGGTTGAGCTAGAGTAGGCTGGGTTGTGATATAGGCTGGACTGAGCTAGGCTGGACTGTGTTACTCTAGGCTGGGTTGAGCTAGACTAGGCTATGTTGGGCTAGACTGGGTTGAGCTAGAGTAGGCTGGACTGTGATAGGCTGGGTTGAGCTAGAGTAGGCTGGACTGTGATAGGCTGGGTTGAGCTAGACTAGGCTGGACTG
>JAGFZM010002233.1:73488-89590 GCA_017657215.1 Limnothrissa miodon
AGAGAGAGAGAGAGAGAGAGAGAGAGAGAGAGAGAGAGAGAGAGATTTAAATGTAGCAAAGAAGAGGATAATGATCATGGTTTGATTGCAATGATTTCCTAAGCCTTTTGGTCTCTGCTCTGTTGTACTGTGGTTTGTTTTACATTGGCTCATTTTTAATCAATCAAGCACTCGTCACTTGTGCTGGTTTCCTTCTCTCAGTGTACTGAATGTGTCTGTCTCTGACCATGGGCCTTATGTCCCCCAGACCCAGACCAGTTGCCAGGCGTCGAAGGCCAGGGGATGGTGCTGCTCCTCAGCCTGTTCGCCGGGATCATCGGCGTCGTTGTTTTCATCGTCGTCCTTCTGCTATGGTGAGAACCTCAGGCTCGTGGAATGCACCGTCAGACTTTTCAACACACACACACACAAATTCACACACTTACACGCACTGACTCACACATACTTATATACAGTACATAAACGCACAAAATCGGCTAAAAAAATCAGCAGATTACACATACTGTTGTGGCCAGTCGGTTCTGCAGTCCCCTCCTCCAACTAATTCACTGCAGCACATTAAAACACAAAGTAAACAAGGCTAAGGATGTGACTTTGAAAGTGTGACTGTGTGTGTGTATGGATAAGATCAAAGCTTGTACATGAAGCACAAGCTCTAGGGCCCAGACTGTTTGAAGCAGAACAGCTGTTTGCTTTGTATGGTAATGGTGTTCACATGAGGAGAAGACAAAATGTGTGTGTGTGTGTGTGTGTGTGTGTGTGTGTGTGTGTGTGTGTGTGTGAGACACACTAATCTTTTTGTCAGTCAGAGTCTCAAATCATTGATGGACCCAACATCAGCACTTAAATCAACTTTTTCCATAGATTACATGCCACTTCACTTGTCGCCTATAATTTGTAGTTTGTTTCAACAGTTTAAACTGACTTTGATCTTATGAGGTTGTGCATCACCGGCGACCATTTTGTCTGATTCGCATTGGCTTAATATTCTCTGCTATCCACTAACATGAGGTATCTGTCCTCTTCAATCTGACTTGCTTTTTGCCTTTTAACACAGATGGTACAGTTTCAGCAAGAAAAAAAATGTGAAAAAATCTTTGACTTAGCTTATTAGTATCACAAAACAGCTGTAGAAACATTATTTTTTTTAACGCACTTATTATTTTACAATGAAAGTTAACTGTTTACATAACTGTGGTACATAAATATCACTAAATAGTTGTAAATAGATAATACACAGGATTATTTTTATTGCAAACATTGTGTATTTTACATAATGTTTAGTAGTACTGTAAGAGTTGGTTTAACTAATTATTAAAAGAGTTGGTTTTGCTAATGTTGTAATGGCTGTATTCTAGGATGCGACACCAGAGGCGAGGCGGTTTAAGTAAACAGCAGCTGACCTCTATGGTGAAGATGAAGTCCTTGCTAATTTGAGGTGAATTTATTTACATACATAACACACACACACACACACACACACTTAATCTCTATCTCTTTCTCTCTATACTGTGTGTCTTTCTGGGGAAAAAGGAATGATTTTAGTCTGACTACATTTGCATTACACTTACATTTTTGCGTTTATCAGACACAATTATCCAAAGTGTCAGTATCGAACTTGCATGTAAACAAAAAACTTAAGCTGACTGAAATCAAACCAGTCATGAAACGGAGTGCATCCTCCTCTACTGTGACAGAGGCAAAAATTGGTCAATATGCTGTGCAATATGCAATTTCCTGTGCAAGTATATAAGTAATATAAATAATAGTATATAAATAATTCCTGCCAATTGACTAACCCACCCACCACAGGCCGCACTAAATTATGCCGAGCCCTGTTGGGTGCATGTCTTTAACACTTTTGCCTTATTGTTTTTATTTTTTATTTGAATTCTTTACTGTTGAGGCTCAGTAGTATTACAGTTAGAATTCTCTCTCTCCCTCTCCCTCTCCCTCTCTCACAATTTCTCCCTCCAGCTATGGCCTGGTTCTCACACATAGTGATTTCTTTGTTTTGATAACTGACGACACCTGGCCTAGCAGAAGGCCGCTACTTGTATATATCGTGCATATATCTCCCACTCCAAGTGTTTATGAAAAAGAAGCATAAAGCACAAGCATAAGCTTAATGTGATTGCTCATTTCCGGACTGTCGCGGCACCTATCACAATTTAGTTTGGCTCCTTTAGCTCCTTTAGTTTAGCTCTCACTCATCAAGTGGTTAGCTGCTATCCATAGTCCCTCAGCGGTGTGGTTCTTTTCTTCTTAAATTATTACAAACAAGACTGGCGTCTGTATTTCCCTCCCAGAGCGTAAACATCTGCCTGTAAACAACATGGCGTCCTCTGCCAGGAATCTGTTGGCTTGCTACTTATTCATTTTTTTCAGCTCTGTAATCTTGCCCAGTCTGTCACATACAGTAATCATTAAATATGATATAAGGGCCATCTCCTCTTCTCGTCTTCTCTCTTCTTTTAACCCTTTTCATCTTTTTTTTTTCTTTTCTTCTCTGCTCTTCTTTTCTGTCATCCATCACCCTTCTGTCTTGTTTTCAACCCTTCTCATAATTCTCTTCTCTTTTCTCCTCGCCCCTCTCCTAACCCTCTCTCTTCTCTGCTTCCAGATGATGCTGAGGCCGGCTGTGTCCTTGTTTGCCCTCATAGGGCGTTCCCCAAAGGGAATCCTCACCACGGCCCGAGCAGTGCCAACCGCTTCCACAATCCCACAATGCACCTCTTCTTACCTGTTGGTGCAAACAAGGATTCAGCTCCATTCAACAGAGATGCAGGTCCTGGGAACTGTGAATGCAATACAAAACTCCATGTAGCACACACACACACACACACACACACACACACACACACACACCTGGACAATCAACAACCTATTTCATGAAATGAAAATCACATGAGGACTTGTGAGGTTGCACACAGTGTTCCACACTGCCTTTCTACCAGACCTCTGTTTTACTAGTTAACACAACCTCTCTCTCTCTCTCTCTCTCTCTCTCTCTCTCTCTCTCTCTCTCTCGGAATGCTGTGAATAAAGCTTGCCTGTTTGTCACATGCATGGGCAGGGAATTCGGGCATTAAGGATAGGTTGGCATTCTCCGCATTTCCAGACAATGTGTTTCACCTGACGGCTACTACCGCTGCTATGAGAGGAGGAGAAGGAGGAGATGCGCATATTTTTCAAAAATATTTCAGCCTTGCCTTCAGAAAACAAGGACTTGCAAGCTTTTGACATACCACCGATGCTCAGTGGCAATCTCGAAGGGCTTGCTGCCAACATTTGTCGTTCTTTTAAGTTTTGATTTAAAAGTATATATATGGTTTTAGTTCATGCTGTTGGAACGTGAAACCAATAGCAACTTTCAGACTCAGAATGAAACGGCAAGCCTTTATTGTTTTTTTGTGGGTATACAAGAAAACAACAACCACCCATTCATAGTTGTTTTTTTTGTCATTCAGTGTCATGTCATCCATCTATCCACCCTTTAATCCATCCATCCATTCATCCATCCAACCATCCATCCATCTGTGTCCCCATCCAGAGGGTCTCTTCTCTGGCTGTCCCAGTAAGTTCCCAGCTAACTCCCAGTATCCCAGTAGGACCAGAGCTATTGTCTGTGAGGATGGCAAAGAAGAGACCAATGGACCTCGAATGGTCCACAGTGGTTGTTCCCATGGCAACCCTGTGTTGACAACATTCTCGGTATGGCAGCCATCAGTGGTGTCTCGTCTGGATTCCCTTTTAACCTACAGCTCCCACCCCTCCCCCATTCCCTTAAAAAACCCTGTGTTGTTCTGCAGTATTAAAACTGCAGTTCTTTTTACAGTATTACTGCAGTACTACTAAAAAATAAATCTGCATTAAAAACTGCAGTTTTCCTGTAACACAATGCATTTTTTCTAAGGGTTGCTCAATTGGAGACATTCAGGTGAATGTATTTGTATTTGTTGACATTTATTCAACGTGTGTTTGTGAGATCTGATATGAATCCTGTGCTTGTGCCTGGGATTTGCTTTTAAAATACTTCTTTCTTTACTTTTTCAAGCTAGTTATTATTGAGGCATGTATCTTGCAAAGAAAATGTATATTAACCATTCATATAAGATGTTTGTCTATAATGTATATCACTCTTGTATAAAGGTCTTTATGAATATATATAAATATAAAAATATATTTTTACGGCATCCCTCAGTGATATAAAGCTCTTAGTATGTACAGCATATTCCCTTTTATTTTGGTTTAATCTGGACTGTTAGCCTTTAAGACTTCATGGAAGCAGGCAAAAAAAAAAAAGTGCCAGGGCTCTCGGTGCCGTTTGCTTACTTTCCCCAAATCCTTACAACTTGGTGCATTTAGCAGAGTTAAACCCAGCTGAGCCAGATGTTGGCCTGGAGTTGGCTTGGCCTGGTTCTGCACAGATCCTAAGGCCTGGTTCTGCATAGGTTCAATAGTGCCAATCATGTGACCATGTAACAGGTCCATTCAGCATTTTTTCTTTGGCATTGTCTTCTATTTGGTGACTATTTTTTATCTAAGGCCACACCAATAAAATTAGTTTGTTCTCGGATTTTTTCAGGAAAAATATGGAGCGAGCGCGCAAAATAAAAATAAAAAAAATGCTCTGAAGGTAAATTAGCACCGTAAGTAGGAATATTCTAATAATTGCAAACACTGGCCTAGCAGGATCCCCTTCCACCGGCATCTTTCCTCATATCATGTCTCTTGTCTCTTGCTTTCTCTGTGAAAGGTGCGATTTGATTGGTTTTCGACATCCCGTGAACGCAGTATGCTGTTTTCAGTATTATAGCCATCAGCCACAGTGTTTTTTATGTTCGTGTGAGTTCAAATTCAATTTTATTTTTATTTCATTTTGCATTTTTTTCAAGCGGCCAATCCGAGAACCAACTAATTTTATTAGTGTGGCCTAAGTAATCAGTGATATCATCAAGTACAGAGAAACCCAAACAAGTCCACATCTCTCTAAGGGCTTCTGTAAGTTTAAGTGTGTGTGTGTGAGAGCGCTTGTCTGGTATCCATCATGTTTTCTGTCACTGTTCGCTCCTGTAGTAACTGAAAACTGATGGCTGAATGACTGAAGGCTGTAACAGGCTTGTGACCATGACTGAACTGCAGTCTGGAGTTCCAATCGTCTTTTTGAGTCTCTTTTATACCGCAGTCCCAGTGTGTGCAGCTGGTCAAATAGAGGGGATATGTAAGACCTCTTATGACCTTTGACCTTTATTGACTTTTACAGACTGACATACAGTACATGAACTCTGTTGCCAGTGTTTGTGACCATGGGGCTTCAGTAAACTTAAACAGTGAGTGTTTGTGATCATGTGAAACTCCAAAAATGAAGAGCTTTTTTTGCAGCATAACTGTGTTACTGACAGATGTTGGCAGCTTGGTGTACACTGAAGTTGAGTTTTGACTGTGCCACTGAGTGTCTTTTGTTTCTGCTGCTCCTCGGAAACCTGAAGGGGAATATATCAATATATTTCAAGAGCTCAGTTCAATTCTGCAAACACATTGAAAAATGAGTTTTGCTTTTGAACTCATCTCTTCATGGACTTAAAAGTCATAAAAGAAGTGAAAGTTAATACATAATGATGGTTTGGGCTTGCTTTGCCCAGTGGTGGTACGGTTTTTGCCACAGTTTTTTTTTTTTTTTTTGTGTGTGTGTGTGTGTGTGTGTGTCTGTGTTCCCTGCATGGCTGGGGAATGTGGTGGCAGATGCAAGAGGATAGTGTTTGGGATCAGGATACTGTATTCATGTGGGATTTGTCACAAGCTCAGTGTTTAGAGTCAGTCGTTTTGGTGTTTCAAATGAGTCAGCAGAATTGTTGGGATCTTGTGTTTGAATAGATCTCTCTGAGTGTGTGCGTGTGTGCATTTGTGTGTGTAGGTAGGTGCTAGTCTGTGTGTGTGTGAGTTTTGGCATTCCGCCTAGCAGAGGGTAGTCCCGCAGGGCTGTACAATGTGGAGCCACCATCCTCCCCACACTTTTATTGTCTCTTATAAAGTGTTTGTGGAACCAGTGTGCTGTCATTTAAAGCCTGCAGAGCTGCAGTCTGCATTGGCCCAAATGCCTACATTGTTTGCTATACTAATGGTAATTATTTTTTGGTCAAATTCCCATTGTGTAACTTGGGGGGAGAAAACAGCATTCGAGAGCCTTGTGAGACAAGTAAATGTAAAATCAAAAAGGTGCAAAGATTTTGTTTATTTAAAATAAATGTGGCTTCTCCCACTCTGGGTTTATAGACCTGAGTTGCCATTAAAACAGGTTTGAACAAGTTTGGGTCTAATTTAGTTTCACCAAGCTGTATCTGGTCCCAGCACCTAATCCAGGTGTGCAGTTTTGCATCCGTATGGTTGCCAAAAACACTTCACCAACACTGACATCGGTCAGAATGTTTTGGAGGGATTTTCCCTTGTATGTTTAGTTGATGTTTTTTTTTTTTTTTTTTTCTCAAACTGACCCACCCCCCCCCCTTTCGACTGAAACCTATTATTAGTCGTTTAAGGTTTTGGAAAGAGAATGAGAATTTGGACTGAGAATTGGCTTTGCACTCTGTCTGCCCCAGGACTCTTAAGTTCTGATGGTCTTATAATGGCGCCAAAGTGGTTGATTGTCTCCAGTTTTGTTATCTTTCATTTGTCTGACAGTGGACTACTGCCGTTATTTAGCATGAGAAAAATAAGTCCATGAGTTAAAGTACTGTACATAAATTCCTTTACTTGTCTGTTCAACACAATAAGCTGATTTGTTACTTTGACTGTGTTTTTTGTGAAATAAAGATATTTTATCACAGTAAGTTTGTGTATTTTTATTGTTTTCTTAAGCACTTGGCCAAAGGGAGAGGACCTCTTTGATTTTCATTAACTGACAGACAGATGGGTAGACAGGCAGACAATACAGAATGCTTGCTGTGCTACACTGTATGCGCCATCTCCTGAAGACTTCTCGTAAGAGAGAGCGTTGGTGACGAGAGCTTTTGATAAATGAGGAGAACCTAGAGTCAGATTGGGTTTTGGAGGTTTGCTGGTAAGAATTACAGATTGGGAGAAGAGAGCAGATGTGCAGCTGCAATCACTGAGAAAGGAGAATGGGATACAAATTCAAAGGCAAAAGTTGCATTTTTTTTTTCTCCAGTAGGCCTAATGTATTTTCAGTCCATTACACAATAAAATGCTGTGATAGCGCAGTATTTTTATAGTATATTATTAGGAATGCATGTTTTTGTCAAAAAGAAAAAAAAAACTGTAGTTTTGGTACTGCAGCACACTAAAGATATGTCCAGATTGAGACAGTGTGGCCAAAGTGATTATGTGCTGATGTTTAGACTAATTTGTACATGTCTAAAATGTGTTTGTACTTCTGAACCATGGCAATATTACTGATTATGTCACACATTAATGGGCGATTCATGTGACCCTGTGACCTGATGAGGGATGTGGTCTACAGTTCACAATTACACACACAAGTAAAAATGCCTGAAATGAGTTTTAGTGTGTGTGTGTGTGTGTGTGTGAATATGGAATTGCTGTAGTTCTGATGTCTGCCACATCCAGAGGAAAAGGCATTTGTGTCCCATTTCCGGTATCTGAATACGTTGGGAGGAGGGGGGTGAGCGCAGGGCAAATATCGGTCAGTGACACAATTCCAAGGAAAGAGGAAATAGTCCCACTTGGTCACGCTTGTGTGCCTTTTGCGGTGAAATGTCCAACTTTTTTGAGCCATCATATTGTTTAAAAATATTTCACGACTGAGGCCCTTTTTGTCTAAACCTTTGCTCCACATTCCTTAAGTCAGTTCCTCATTTGACAGATGTGAAAAAACCCAAATTGATTCAAAGAGGCTGGGCTGCTGTTTCTGATATCAGCCTGAAGGCTTAAAGTAGCCTAACATGTGACAGACCATAGGGGATCTCTGCCAAAAACACAATCCACAGAACTATTCAATAGTGTTCCATTATCTCACTTCTAGTTCCATGTAGAAGAGAATTCTAAAACCTTACTCAACAAGGCAGTTCAAATCCCCTTCCTCAATTACTGTGAAGTTCAGTTACTGATAATGTTTTCTGTCGCTTCTCATCATATCGGTTTGCCGTTAGTTGGCCCATTGCAAATAGGCAGAATCTGGTAAACATAATAGATAGAGAAATAGATGTAGACACATGTAGATAGCAACAAGGTTCAATGCAGGTGTTGGCATATATGAAAAACACACAAGTCACATTCAAGGGTTGAAATTTATTTAAGAAAAAAAATAAAATAATTGTGACTTACAATGACACTTAGGGAATTACAACTAGTCATACTTATATTTTAGAAAATAAAGCTTGAAATTAAAACAAAACATTCAAGTATGGTGACAAGTGTGCAAAATGCAAATAATAAGTTCAAATACTAATTAGTATGGAGATAGAAAAGAAAAGCACTTTTAACTGAAAGTGAATTTAAGAACTTATGCTTTAAGAACTTCTTATGCACAGCAGTGATTGACTAGCTCCCTCTGGTGTTCACAAAGAGAACAGCAAGGACCATGGTTGCAAGCCCTTCTCAGCTAAATTGTTTAGTATTTTAAAAACTCTATCAGAACTCCTTATAGAATTTAAATGGACCAAACCTAAGCAGTGGCAGAGAACTCCCAAGGCCCCCCACCCGCTGGCAATGAACAGACTTTGCCTGTGAAGATCCTGGCTGCGTCATCGCTTTCTTAATTAATTGAGTTAGAGAATGACTTTGCCACACACACACACACACACACACACACACACACACACACACACTATTCTGAGCATCACACCAGAGACAATGAATAAAAACGGCTTATTAAAAGATGTGAGCTGCATTAAAACTGACCCCCCCGCTACCACACACACACACACACACACACACACACATACACTTAGCCTGAGAAAGGCAGGCGAAACCACTAGGGGTGGGGAAAGCACCTCCAGCCCCTACAGCAGTATGGTACCTTTTCACACTTTACTTCCCACTAAAGGTAAGAAGGATGTAAATCTGCTAATAAGCCTGAAGTCTTCGTTAGCTATTTTACAGTACCAAAACCCCTGGGTTAACTAACCCACCTTTACCACTACCTCTGGGTTAACTTGCCCACTAACTAACCCAGGTTTACCCCTTAACCAGCTCCTTGAAATCCCAAGTAACTCAAGCATGTGTATATTGTATAAGTGTGTATAAGTTTAAGTCCCAAATTAAACTTCTGTGCGTCTGTGTACGCATGTAAGGTGCATGGTAGGTGTGTGTGTGTGTGTGTGTGCGTGCATGTGTGTGTATGTGCACCAGATACTCAATACATATACTTGACATACTTGTAATCTCTCCGGACACCCAAGACTAATCAGTTGATGAATGCTCATTAGCAAGTGATGAGGCGCGCAACACTGTGTTCTGCTGTGAGGCTGCCGAGGGTTACGGAGCAGAGAGAAAGATTTCGAAAGGTTCAGAATCCCACCGTCACGTAGAAATATGTACAGAGGACCACCCAGACAAGCTGGGAGGTCAACAGCAGCCAAAGACACAAACGTAGGAAAGGCCATCTTAACGTGATGGTGTACGCATGGGGGGAAAAAAGCTTTTCATTAGGAGAGAGAGAGAAAATAAAATCACTTAATCAGGAGAGAGAGAGAGGGAGAGAGAGACAGAGAGAGAGAGAGAGAGAGAGAAATAAGGATAGGTGGGGGGTTGTGAGGCATCGCTGGCCAAGTTTGGGCGTCTATGGAGTGGATGCAGTACTCTGGATGATGGTCTGTCTGACTTGGTCTATAAGCATGTGATCACAATAGTTTTCAGTGAGTCTGTATGTGCGTGTGTGTGAGGTGCCCTTTTCACCTATTGTAGATCCCTGTTCACTTCATGCATGTGTAGCATATGTAGCACTTGTTTTTCTGGTGTGTATGTCCCTGTCTTTGTATATATGTGTGTACAGTATGTATGTATGTATATATGTGTGTGTGCAGTCTGTGTGTTCGATCCTGACACTGTATGGATGTACTGTATGTGTGTGTCCCTGCTGTGGACGGAGGTTCAGAACATTTGCGTGTGTGTATGTGTGTGTCTATCCCTGGCCTCAGACGTCGATGGCGATGCCATGTTTGGTGGAGATCATGTCCCGCGTGCCGGTGAGGTACATGAGCACGGAGCAGAGGTGCGGCAGCGTGGCCGTGATGCTGATGTAGAGCCAATGGGAGAGGGGGGGCGTGTGGCCCAGGGGCCAGAGCCAGAGGCCGTGCCGGGTGCCGTCCCTCACGTGGTGCGAGGCCAGCGCCACGAACAGCATCCAGGGCAGGGAGCACCACGAGTCCTTCAGGCGCAGAGCCCACATCAGCAGGCGCAGGGAGAAACACAGGACTGGGATCAGCGTGGAGCAGTGCAAAGGTGGCCGGTGGGGGAGGTTCATTGCAGCCTGTACAGAGACACACACACGCACACACAGTGCATCCACACGCGCACACACACACACAGACAGAACGTTTAACATCAAGTTTATACACATACTTAAGTGCCATTGTTCACAGCAGCTTGCCAAGAAACGAAATAGCTCAATCTTTCAGTTTAACACACAATTCTAGTTTGCAGTTAAAGAGATCAAATGTACACTGAATGTTTATGTTGACCCAAAACAAATAAAAGACAATAATAATAATTAGACTTTAAATGTCATGTCCATATTTACACGTATTGCTTGTAAATTTAATCTGTGCTGGTTCACTCATCCTTCATGTTAAACAGCTTCTTTTACCAACAGCTGATGCAAGAGTCTCGGCCAGATGGCCATGTTTAGCATAGCGCATGCGAGCACATACACACACACACACACACACCACAAATCACTCCCTGTATGGGTGGCCTTAACAAAGGGCGGGTAATTGCTCTTGTGTCGTTAGCGCTGGAGTCTTTTCTGGATACTAGCTGCGCTTGCTGACTGATGCCTGCAAAGCCAGGAAGCTGTGGATCCTTTTTGTAGTGTATGTGTATGTGTGTGTGTGGTGTGTGAGTGAGTGTGACTGTGTGTGTTTGTGTAGTGTGTGTGTATGTGTGGCTGGCTGTAAGCTGGCCGGCTGGGCCTTTAGCTCCCACACAGATAAGATGCAGTGATTAGGCCTTTGGAGCTGGAGCTCCTGGACCTTTTACTCCACTGATAGTGAGAACAA
This sequence comes from Limnothrissa miodon, assembly GCA_017657215.1. NCBI lineage: Eukaryota > Metazoa > Chordata > Actinopteri > Clupeiformes > Clupeidae > Limnothrissa > Limnothrissa miodon. Next base: position 84,687 of record JAGFZM010002233.1, read on the forward strand.
GAGACTATAAGAACAAGAGAACAGGAGGCCACGACCAGGAGAACAAGAGAATGAAAGCAGAGCAGAATACAACTGATGAAAAAAGGAAAAAAGATTCATCTCCAAAGACACCCCAGAACCACTCTAACAAAACAAACATCGCTAACAGATATAAAAACAAAAGCATAGTTACAGTCAACAAATAGAAACATAAGAATTTTGAACGTCCTAAATTAGTGTGGGTTTGTGTAGGAACCACTACTTCCAATGAGAGAGAACACTACACTAATCAACCAGGGCCAGTAGAGGGTGCCACTGGGACATGGCACCTTTGGGTGCAGTAGAGTGTCGTCTTTACTGCTCCATGACAGCAGGTGCTCAATAAGACATCAGTCTGACACATACTAGAGTCACGCGAAGGAGCACAGCAGCATGGACTCTCTGCTCACTGAGAGAAACATTCCAGGTTTGACTTGTCTTTGAGCTGGGCAGACACTATGCAATTACAGCTTATATCGCGATCTATATCACTTGATTTGATTAGACACAAATGCCATTGCTGTTGATTGTAACACTGTTAAGGTGGCAATTTGTTCAATTGAGTGCCTGTTCAAACTACAGAATACAGAACCAGGAACCTGGCCTAATTTAAAAAAAAAAAAAAAGTCAGATCTGACCCAGTCGGGGCTACAACCTTGGCAGAGTGCACTCAACTCCAGATGTATATATGAAGGCTTTGGGTGTGTGGCACCCATCCATGTAGTCAATGGAAACTGCACTCCCAAAATACAATTATGAATCTGCTTTATTAGGAAGCACGACCAACAAGACAAATGTTGTACGCCATCTTTAGTGTCTTCATGCTGGGAGTGTGGTTACCACTGACTAAATGTTGCAAATGACACACACTCACACACCACAAATCAAAACCAATGCTATGTGAATCTGCAGCAACCTCACGCACACTCACTTTGAGCGACAGGGATCCTGCCAGGTAGAAGTGGTCCAGGTCAATGACGGAGGCCAGGAACCCTGCCAGGGCCACTTCGTAGAGGTCACTCTTCTTCCGCAGGCCAATCACGATGGCCCAGGACCAGATGCCGATGAGGCCGTGGACGGCGTTGTCGAGGACGGCGCGCAGCCACACGTGCTGCAGAACGAAAGGCGTCTGGAGCAAGTGGTCGGCCAGTGGGCAGAAGACACCCAGGCCGGCGCTGGCCAGCAGGGACGCTGTGCTGAACGTCTGCAGGAGAGCCTGGGCCTTCTCCGTCTCCACCGCCAGGCTTAGCGGCACCGCCAGGCCTGCCGAAGACCCATCCAGCTTGGAGTGAAAGCCCCGCATGGCCCAACGCAAACCGCTACCACGGAGGGCTCAGCACTCTGCTACTGTATATGGCTGGGGGAGAGAGAGAGAGAGAGAGAGAGAAAGTTAGTACTGTTTTGGATTTTTTGTATTTTAGGTTCTGACCTTTGACCTCTACCATAGTAAGTAGCTGTGGTACATGACAAAAAAAAAAGAAAAGCCAATAAATACATTAAAGGACATGCAATACATCCATCTATGGACTAGCCATTTATGACAGGTTCTGTGTTCTTTATTTGACACAAGGCCAGATAGTATTTTTTCTGCCAGTTCAATTGAAAATCACCCACTGAAATGCAAACCCCGCAAGCGATGAGACAATGCTGGGAAACAGATATAGCATACAGATTAGCCGATAGTACTGAATGCCTTTGAAAAATGTCATTGTTTCACAGATGATTGGATGCCGCCAATCAGCCTAACCTTACACTCCACTCCACTGCACTAGACTGCATATTGCATAACTCCCTTTGCATGCGTCTTGCTGTCTTTTCTGATGGAAGCTGACAAATAGGTCTACAGAGGCGGCTCAAAACACCCACCAGCCAATTCGGCTTGCTTTAGCACCTCCACCCACAGCAATGTGGTGCCTCACGGGGACAGATGAAGTGGGGGTGGTGGAGGGAACGTTTCAGCCATCAATGGGGGCGCTGACTCCATGGATCACAACATGTGGCATGAGTCAGAGCCGAATTGACAGGGGCCTCGAGACGTCACACAGTATAATAATAATAATAATAATAATAATAATGATAATAAAACTATCCAGAAAGAGGTAACATTACCATGAACCACAAAAATACATAGTCCCAACCCCCCCCCCCCCCCCCCCCCCCCATATTAAAAAAAACAGACTCTGTGTAAGTGTGTTTATGTGATAATACGCTAGCATTAATATGATTTTCGAGAAGATCCCAAAACGTCAACTAGAGATGCCCATAAAATAGAACTACCTCCACAGGCTCCAACATTTCCTGACCCGACCCCTGCCTATATAATCACACAGAGGACCAGTAACGTAAAGCATTCAGGGGATAAAAACAGAGTAGACTTTTACTTATTTAACGTTATGCCGGATTGATGTCAATTAACGTTCTCCATAATGCACATCCAACCCGCCCACACAGGGACGTGGAGGTCCTTTAGAAAAGATGACAGACATTGGAACACGATGGCCCATTATTCAACACCACTGACAAATTACCGAATCAACGTGCAACGTGTGTGTTAAACATTCCTGGCGGTAAGTAACGTTAGAATATGCTAACCTGTATGCCATGTAGCCAATACTATGCCAAAAATAGATGAAGATATGACAGACGCCTCACTAAGCTATGAATTGTTAGCGAGCTAATAACATTAGCTTCTGAGGTAAATTGGCTGATGCACATATTTCAACTGACAATGTTAGCCTTCTAGTTTTCATATTGCATTGCATTTTCAGGCTTACCAAAAGCATAACAAATTACGTATATTAACAAAACGTTTTGTACTATGCAGCAATTCCCACAATATTTCCCCTCACCTCATTGTGTTTCTTATTCTTGCATCACGGTGGTCCCGTCCGTCCGTCCGTATGTTTGCTTCCAGCCGGTGCTACGAAAAGCTACCTTCCTTGTTTTTGTTCACGCCTCATTGGGATAGCGAGCTGTCCATCACACAGTCCGGAAGCGCTAGATGACGAAATCACGCACACATCAACTACCCTGCACAGGCGCCTGTCGCTTCACCAGCATCTCCACTTCGTTGAGGATTGGCTTTGGCTCATTTGTCTGGTGAGAAAATGATTTACTTATTAAAAAGTTGTAGGGCAAAATAAACCCACCCGTTGGAAAAAAAAATAGTTATATGTTGGCGTTGGTTATGCTTTGCTTTTTCGAGCCTAGCGCCCATTCCTAATATCCATCTCATTCTAGCAACATGCAATAATTAATTAAACGGCGTAATTCGGTTGGGTTGACTTTTGTAGTGCAAAGTAAAAGAAAGACCAAAGTAAAAGAAAGAAAAAAAATCCCTTTAAAGAAAGGATGATGACTCTTCATTACTGGCCATATTTGGACACTTGAGTTCTACAACACAGTGACAAGCATTTGTCAAACCTAAAGGGGGTGGAGGAACTGTTGATCAGTTGAGATGGACTAAGATGGGCTGTGGCTGAAAATCAAGCTGATGATTGTATGCTGCACAATGTTTAGGTTTAAAACTGTAGTTTACTGTCTGTAAATATATCTAAAGTGATTTAAAACACCTAGCCTCACTCAAAACACACATACACACACTTCTCCTACACATTGTAGTGTGCAGAATAAGCTTCTTTGGTCCAGATAAAGATTCTGAAGTTCATTTCGGTCCACCGGTTTAGGCTTTCCAGGAACAGTAACTTGATGTGCTAATGTCTAGAGCACTGAAAAACAACGCTTAAGCTTAACCAGCAGTTTATCACTGGGGGCTCACTTTCTCTTGGTATTTATCAGATCAGATCAGCAAAATGATGAGGGACATTTTGTTTAGGTGTGGACACAGCCCTCAACCCCCACCCCCCCAATACACACACACACACACACACACACAGAGAGACACAAACAAAGTGTTCCTAACACAGCATGACCTGTCGCCCTGTCAGCACAACCCTTTCAGACAAGCATGACTCAGACATGTTGCACTCTGTTCCTGACTGTTCGCTATGGTAACGGCACCCAATGATTATGTGCTTATGAAAGCATGTTAGTTTATCACTTCTGAACACTTGTGATGTGACTCCCCAGTCAGACAAAAGAGACTGAAGCCAGAGGCTTAGGTGTGCCCTCATAGGTGTGTGTGTGTGTGTGTGTGACTGAAAATATATGTGGGTGTCTGTGTATTGGTAGGCCTGTCTGTATGTGTAACTGTCTGTGTGAATGTACATCTGTGTAAATGTACTAAATGTGTGTGTGTCTGCATGTGTGTGTGTCTGTGCAAATGTATGTGTGAATATCATTAGTTGGACTATTCAGTAGATTTGGTTCCTAATAAATAATTGACTTGTAATGTGGAATCAAATAAAGTACATAAAATGTGTGTGTGTGTGTTTGTGTGTGTGTGTGTGTGTGTGTACAGTATGTGTGTGTGTGTGTGTGTGTGTGTGTGTGTGTGTTTGTGTAAATGTATATGTACGTGTGTGTTTGTGTGCATTCATGGAATGCCTAAGGAGACCCTGATTAATGTGAGCAGTATCCATAATTAGTCTGTCTGATGGAGCCTCAGTAAGGGTGCATTGGCATTAACATGTCTGATGGTGCCTCAGTGGGGGTGTATTGGCATTAACCTTTCTAATGGGGCCTCATTTAGGGTGCATTGGCATTAACCTGTGTGATGGAGCCTCAATGAGGGTGCATTGGCATTAGCCTGTCTGATAGGGCCAGAGAGTGGATGCATTGGTTAGCTGCACTCTGGCAGCAGGAGGATGAAGCTTAAAGGCTCGTAAGACGATTAAAAGTCAGCTCGCCTGTTCCCCTCAGGCTTCCCTCTGCCATTTACTCTCTCTCTCTCTCTCTCTCTCTCTCTCTCTCTCTCTCTCTCTCTC
>JAGFZM010002233.1:89600-115088 GCA_017657215.1 Limnothrissa miodon
TCTCTCTCTCTCTCTCTCTCTCTCTCTCTCTCTCTCTCTCTCTCTCTGGGGTCGCAGTACTCTGACTCACTGTCTATTCAGCTCTTTTGCCAGCTGACACAAATCAAACATCACAAACAAACACGCACACACACACAAAAGTATACTGTCTGACGTCACAGTGCCCAGTCATTCCATGAACACTCACACAAACACACACACACACACACACACACACACACACACACACACTAGCCTCTTTGCCAGAAAGGGTGTGGTCCTCTCATCGTTGTTAAACATTCCATGAGAGAAGGGAACCTAGAGGCTGTCTCTCTCTATATATACATTTAAATTGCTCTGTCTCTCTTTCTCTCTCTCTCTCTCTGTCTCTCTCGGCTCAACCCATTCTCCACTCCTCTTTCACTCTGTCAGCAGACGGCCTGAACACCTCTCCTCATTCCTCCTCTCCTCTCCGCTGTGCTGAGTTGTTGTCACTGGAACCATGGCTTTCCACATCCTGGTGCTCCTGTCCATGATCTCCGTGTTTGAGGTGACCCTTGGGAACCAGCCCATCGAAGAGGAACTCATCAGTACAAGTCAGTTGGATTGTTCTTACTCTCTCTGGTTGTCTGGGATCTGTCTGTGATTAGTGTGTGTGGTTCTGTATAAAATGAAGTTGTTGAAGTTAAAGTGAGGTAAAGCTTTTTATTTGTACTTTATGCTATGTTTTTTTTTTTTTAATTAATGCCGTGGAAAAAGTAAATGAGATTATTCATATTCATGACTATATTCATGAAAGAAAATATTTTTCCTTTTCCTTACTGTACATAAATATAAATAGAAGATAAGGCAGTAAACACAAACAAAAATCTATTTATAGGATCTTTTAACCTATCCGTGTGATATTTTACATCGTGAAGAGGTTATGTAATCATATCGTTGAAATTCCAAACTTGTAAAACCAGTGACAAACAGCCTTTGTGATTCACTGCAGTTGTCTGTGTTGCTTAGACTTCCCCTGTGTAGTTTTACACTAGCGATGGATGTATAGTAAGTAGTGTCCTGTCTGTAGTGTCTGTCTGTGTTGCTTAGATGCCTCTTATTTTACACCACTGATGGACTACAGTAAGTGGTGTTTTGTCTGTGGTGTCTGTCTGTGGTGATACTCTGTGTAGTTTTACACAAATTATGGACTGTCAGTGGTGTCTATTCAAGAAGTATTGTTCTGTCTGGCGTGTCTGTCTGTGCATGTGTCTAATATAATAATCCCTGACTCTAATTAACGTGCCCCTCAGGTGTTTAATATGATGTTCCCTGACTTTAGTGAACGTGCCCCTTATTTGTTTAACATGATGTTCTCTAACTCTAGTGAACTTGCCCCTTATGTGTCTAATATGATGCTCCCTGACTCTAGTGAACGTGCCCCTAATGTGTCTAATATGTTGCTCCCTGACTGTAGGGAACGTGCCGTTGTTGGGAGGTTGGAACCTGATGCACCCGGAGAGCCCAGAGGTTCTGGCAGCAGCTAAGAAGGCTGTTGAACAGTTTAACACCAACTCCAAGGCCAAGAAGTTGTTCAAGCTGCTTGAGGTCTCTTCCGCTCAGACACAGGTATTAAGCAATTCTAAGCTAATTTTTTTCTAAGCACTTCTTCCCATTTTGGCATTTAGCAGACCAAACTCTTCTTAGATTCAAACTCAGTGGAGTGTACAATATAGACTGAACACACACAAGAATCTTGTTTATAAAAAATGTACCTAAAGAAACTTCTTTACACTTTGTTCAGAGTTACACTTTGTAGAACTGGTGTTTACTACTATAAGTGCTTCTTCTTACATTCACATACATGACATTCAGCTGATGATTTTATCCAAAACAACTTAAAGATACAAGGACATTGTATTGTAACATTCATGTAGTTACTGGGTGTAACCAATGTAACCATTTTTCAGCCTATACTTAGGGCTGTCATTCAAACAAAACACCATGTTCTGTGTTTGCCTTCTGCACGCAGGTGACCAATATGATCAACTACAAGATAACAGCCACCATTGCGAAGACCAAGTGCCTCAAGTCTGAAAAAGCAGACCTGGACACTTGTGACTTGGATAAAAAGGTATTGCCACACATATTCTCTTAAACAGTTACTGTTTATACATTGACATTCATGAACATACAATTCAAGACAATTCAACACAATTTGTTTCTCTGTATTCAGTTATTCAGCAATTTATACTCCCTGAGGCCAACGTTTAGAAAATATTTACGATTTGCACAGACCTCAAAATCCCTGGAAGGCATATCTGTTATGATTAACGTTTCTTGGCTCTTGTTATGTCTCAACAGAGACTGCAGTGCGAATTTCAAGTCCAGTACAACCCACGCAACAATGAGCTCACCGTGCTGAACACATCATGCAGGAGACACAGACGGCTTCAGGAGGATGCGTTCTAGAGAATATTCTAGGAGGGGGTTCTTTTGGAATGTTTAAGTAGAGACGATTGATGACAACTGAAAACCTTCTTTGATAGTTTTTTGATAGCAGATTTTTCAAGAGAGCAAGATTTTTTATGTGTCTCAAACATTAAGCATTTTGCTATAAAAGATAAAGAGATTATTTATTGTTGAAGAAAAATGATTTCTTTTTACAAAGTTTGGGTGAACAAAGGTTTTATTTTTAGATATGTTACTGAGGGGTTGGTCACATCTGTGCATACTATGTACCCAAAACTTGAAATCAGGGTTTGGAACGAGTGAATAAACATCAACTTATCACTCCACTGTACTGGTGCGTCTTTATTTTCATCCTTGTTAAAGTGACCAAACCTTCACTTGGTTGTTTTGACACTTCATCGCGATATCCAGTGAAGTGCTTTCCTTCAGGACAGTTTGCCCTGTTGGCAGTTGAGACACAGTGATGCTTTTCAGAGAGACAGTATTCATTTCCATGGTGCCCGGATGTGGCATGCCATTACTCCTGTGCCATAACTCATTCTCAGAAATGATGCCATTTTCCACTGTTTTCTCCACAGACGGTCCCTAGCAACCAGCACTAGGCTACTCTTCAGAAGCCCTGTTTGTTCCTCCACTCAGCCAACACACACTGCACAATGGGCTTGCCTGCTTTTAAGTAAATGTTAGTTGAGGGAAAGGCCTGTTTGAGAATTATTAATGCCAGGTTTTCTCTGCTGAAGTGGGGGAATATGCAAACTGAGTACACTACACTGAGTACAGTCAGAGTGAGTATATACTGTAATAGACTGTATAAAGATTTTACCATTTCTCTTGATGAGTCACATTCAACTGTAAACCTCTACAGACATCCAGGAGTCCTATAAACATTGTTCTAACTACTAGACCACAATTACAGTTTCCATCAACTGGACTTTTTGTTTTTATTTTAACTATGGGTTGTTTTTACTGTGCCCAGTAAAACGGAAAGGCTGTGAGAATGATTCAAGTATGTCTGATCTGACTTGATCTCTCTTTCAGTTCATGAAAGCACTGAAGTTCACCAGGCAAATTAATTTGACAATTTGTCTCTCTCATTCTCTGAGTAATATCACACGTTGTGTGCATATGTGGACACACACACAAATCTTAGACATAAAATACTTACTCACAGCATGTGGACTGTCTGCTATTACAGACATCACTGCCAGTCCACTATGGCAGATTTTCTTCACATCTCCCCTCCTTTTTCTCTCTCTTTCTCTCACTCCCTCTGTCTCTCAAATTCAAAGGAGCTATATTGGCATGACTCAATAAGCTGTTGCCAAAGCACACAATAATTCAAACAGATGAAACAAAAGAAGAGAGCAATTGTGAAAGTAAACTTTTTCAAAATTCCTAAATGAGTCGTCTTTTTTAAAAGTTAGGCCTATAAAAAGGAAACTTAAATGGTTTCTAATTAAAAATAAACATACCTCAAATTAACTAAACATATGCAAAAAAGTCTCGGGTTATGATATATCTTAAGAGAAATTATAACTTATGTACCTGAATAATGACTAGAGGAATAGGCTAATGATGAAACCTATCCAGCTGAAAAGGAAACATCTACACTATTTCTACATACAAGAATCATCTTGTGTGTGTGTGTGACGAGTTTTGCTAAAAAAAAATCCAAAATGTGTTAAAAACCTCAGATCCATCCAAAGTCTCTTTCAAGCATTCTGCAAAATGAACAGTAGGGGCCAGCACATCCCTGTTCGACTGTGTAGTCTCCCAGATAGCCCCTACTGACGGGATTGTGGAAGACAGAAAGATGGTGGTAAGTAGCCTACTGCTCTGTGAGTGTGTGTGTTTCCGTATGTAAGTGCATGTACATGCTGCGTGTGTGTACGTGTGTGTGTGTAAAAATGTGTGCTGTTTTGTTTCTTTCCATTGAGAATGAAGTCGTCTTCGGCTTGAGATCTATCGAAATCAAAATGAATGGTTCCTGTAAATGGATTTGTCTGTAACAAATATTGTCCAGACATAAAGGCTTTCCCACATAATGTGGCCAAAGGATCACACAAATTACTCACTGACATATGCAGCATAGTCAATTCAATTCAATTCAATTTTATTTATATAGCGCATTTTTACAAAAGGCATGTCACAAAGCGCTTAACACAAGAGGCCCAATGAGCAACAGGGGCAAGGAAAAACTCCCTCGCAGCGTTTTTTGTTTTTACTTGTTATGGTAGAGGAAGAAACCTTGGGCAGTTCCGACGGCTCAAGGGGCTAACCCAACTGCCTAGGGCAGGTTTTCAGTCTCTCAGATGGCGGATAGTCCACTATTATTCCATTAGATACACATTACAAGAAAAAAGTCAGTGTGTGACATTGGGCTTGAATGGATCACTAGGTCTGGCTGATTGTTGCCCCAATGTAGATGAACAACTATGATCACAGAGTCCAGATGATTGTTGCATTGATGTTGACTGGCAACCAAATCTATGGGGAGGGTTTCAAAGCAGAATTGTATATAGCATTCAGATGATTGCACAGCAGACCCCTCCATTGCTCAGAGTGGGTTGTTCAAGATGGGTGTAGATGGCCTTCTTTACTCCTCTCGTACCATCTGTCTTCCTGATCCAAGATGTGTATATCCTTGTCTTCAAAGGAGTGCCCTTTCTCTTTTAGGTGTAGCATGCTGAATGCTGACCTGTGTACAGTGTAGTTCACACCCACAGGCCATGAGATATAAACTCCTGATATTCCCGTCTCCAGTTAGAGCTGATGGATAGAAAGTCAAACATCTTCAAGCTCCAAAAGAAGTCCACTATGATTACCATGACCTGGATGAGTGAGAATCTTCACAGACTTTTTTGATGTTTTTATGATGTTTGAAACAGCATTTTGTCCCCCTTTAGTTGTTTCTGTAGCTGCTTGTCAGATCTCTGACACAAAAATTGTGTCTCTAAATTTATTAGGATGTCATAATTACTGTTAGAACAGAAATTTAATTATTTTGTAGATATTAAGTTTTTTTGACAATAAAATCTGTGCAATTGAGAAAAATCTAGTGAAATTAAACATACATCATATTATAGCTATGCATACACACACCCGTCCTAACCTCCTGTGAACAGGATAGTCTTCACATTACTGCACCATAGTCAGTACACCCCTAAGCCAGACACCAACAGCAGAAATCTTGCCAGTCCATGCCAGTCCTGGTCAATGGTCGTCATACAGTGGTCTCTGTTTTGCCAGGCAGCTTCGATGTCAGAAAGCGGGTCAGGAGGTGGTGTTGCTGTCTGTACCTGTGGAGGGCATGTACATGTACTGTAAGAACATATCTGCCGCTGATCTCAGATCAGCCCTACCCATCTAACGCTCACAGTTACTCACAGGCAGAATTCTGTTGTAAGGCATGCCATTAGCAGACTGTAGGAGGTATTAAGTGAGAGAATGTTTGTGTTTGAATGTGTGTATGGAGAGGGGAAGTATAAGAAGTAAAGCTAAGTGGTAGGATTTGTTTGTGTTTGTGTGTGTGTGTGTATGTGAATATGTGTGTTTGAGTGTTCAAGTGTTCAAGTGAGAAATTATAAAAAAGTCTGACACTGTATGTGTGTGTGTGTGTGTGTGTGTGTGTGTGTGTGTGAGAGAGAGAGGGAGAGAGGGAGAGAGGGAGAGTAAAGAGTAAAGGTTAAGTGGAAGAGAGTGTGAGAGAGAAAGAGTGTGAGTAAAGTGTAAAGTCTTGGGGAAAAAAACACTTCCTACTTTGAGATGACTCTTTGAACCTGTTGATTCTCCTCTTCTTGTAACTCCCAGAGCACTTTTTCCAGGATAGGCAGTTCCAGGTTTAAATACTGAGCCACCTGCTCACACACAGACAGCACAATCAGGTGTGTGTGTGTGTGTGTGTGTGTGTGTGAATTGTTCTAGTCTAGTTTTAGAGGTGGCCCTGGGCTCCACAGCAGCAGCAGTAGTGTATTTCTCTCTCTCCTTCACACACACACACACACACACACACATACTGAGAGAGAGAGAGAGAGAGAGAGGGAGAGAGAGAGAGGGAGAGAGGGAGAGAGAGAGAGAGAGAGAGAGAGAAAGAGAAAGTGTGTTTGTGTGTGTGTAGGTGTGAGTGATGCTACTCACATCGATGCTGACCTCCTGCTCATCTGTGTCCATGAGGAAGACCCTCATGATGCTCTCTGAGGGACCCTGAAGAAGCCTCTCCAGCAGAGGCAGGTCAGAGGAGGCCAACTTCCTCCTTTCTGCAACCAATAAGAGAAGGCATCCAACACCCAGTCAGCCCACAGGACACATATGGACATGACCAGAATATGAGCAATCATTCAAATAGTCTCTACTCTCTGCCACGTCTACATCTGGATAGAGAAACCCCCTTATGATATGACTCTTCAGTCCAGAGCTGAGTTAAACATAATAGGATAGAATAGAACCGAATATAACTGACTAGAAGAATGGAATATAATAGAATAGAATACAGTAGAATAGAATTGAACAGAATATTTCTGTTAAAGGTGACAGTTTGTTACTGTTAGTTCTGCAGTAAAATACAAAGATCAAATCTTAGATAATGAGTCATAATGAGATAATGAGAATGTGCACCTACCGCCGCTTTGGTGGATGCAGTAAAGTGCGAATTCATTGGGGTCATTCTCTATCTGAGGAGAGAGGAAGAGAGAGTCATTCACACATTCACTCACACTCATACACACACACACACACACACACGCACACACACAAACACAAACACACAGTCACAGAGAAAGCAAACCACAGTGCTATCGCAGTGGTGCCCCTCTGTGGTAGGAAGCAGAACTGCACCTTAAACTTCTGCAGAAGCTGAGCGATGACCTCCAGGGTGTTCATGCGGCTGTGGATCCGCACGTTGGTGGTGGTGCCGTAGGTCGGCGTAAAGATGGATGTCTGCAGGCCAAGATGGTTTCACAAGGAAAAAACAAAAACGCTAAAATATTTTCCTCCTAAATAAAGAAAAGCAAGTTCTACTGAAGACAAACAAAGAATCAGATTCGTCACATTGATTACCACCAATTCAGCCAATTCGATTGCCTAATCTCCCACACACCAACCAGTCAGATTGCCTCATTTCCTACACAACAACCCATAAGATTGCCTTATCTCTTGTTACCTTATAGTTATAGAAGTGTCCATTAATGGAGAACCGGTGTTGGCGAGCCCGTTGTCTCTCAGCCATGGTTCTGTTCTTGACTCTCTTCTTGACAAGCGCTGCGTCACTGAGGGTGCGGATCAGAACAGAACTCTCCTCCTCCGTGATTGGCTTTGGGCGAGGTGCCTTCATTGTGCTGCTGTCAAAGCTTATGACTGCCAGGGAGGGTGAATAGGTCAAGGGTCAAGGGTCAATGTTACCAGGGATGCATGTTTCAAGGGGTCAATGGTTAAGAGTCAAAACTTCCAGGGACATATGTTTATGTGTTCAGTGAATAAAGAAACCCACACACTAAAATAAAAAAAAATGTATTGTTAATAAATTAAACTAAGGTAAACTCACATCAGAATGTTTCCTAAAGTTTTCCATAATTATGAACTGTAGAATAAGAAGAAAAGCTATGGCTAAACTATTAGTAATAAAGAAACTGGTGATTCCATCACAAACCTCGTGTGATGACAACATGATCCTCTAGAACGTTTGGCTTGCTCTCCTCCAGTTCATCGATGCGGAGGAGGTTGTCATATTCTCCCCAGCGCGTCATGCCCCTGGGAACAGGAAACATCACATCATCACACACAAACAAACAAACAAACAAAATACATGAAGATGAAGTGAATCCAAGGGGGTTCTGTATTGAGCTATGTATGTACTGTAAGGGGTAATGTCCACTAGATGATTGTCTGACGGTCATTTTTGAATGTATATCCACTTCACTATCCTTGCAAAGATGTAACAACAATACAATTTTTTTTTTATAAAAATGCTACTAATAATAAGGGCCTTGCAGCATCAAGGTCTGACAAGGTCACTGGGCCCCAGAGCACATAAGTTAATTTAACCTTTTGCCTCCAAGAGGACTGATGGCCTCTGGAGATGTTGGTGGGTCTTGTGCGTTTTCATATGGCAGAGTCTGTTTCTCATCCTGGATCATCAGACGGATGGGCCTCCTCACCCCCCAAGAGATCACCAGGAAGCCCTCGACCGTCACCTCTCCAGCATCCTGCACAATAATGCACACAAAAACATGTATGTTTATTATACAGCATATATGTTGAGTGACAAATGGAATGCATAGTTATAGTGCTTTTCAACTCCTACGAGCACTCAAAGAGCTTTACGTTGTTTGCCTCACATTCACCCATTCATACACAGGTGGCAGAGGCTGCCATGCAAAGCACCAATCTGCCACCGGGAGCAATTTAAGGTTTTGTATCTTGCTCAAGGACACTTTGATGGGGTCAGGCTAGTGGGGCTTAAACCTGCAACCTCCAGCTAATGAATGGCACCATACAGATTATGAAGACTTTGGTTCCAAAGTCATCGAAGTCCATTATATAGATATTGGTAATTGTGTTTATAACAGTCATTTTTAGAGGGTGGGACTGACTCATTAGGCTCCCAAAGGCTGTGACCTGTCTTGGGGAGACAGCTGTACACTATCATAGTGTAGTCGTAGAAAAACATATTCCTACTCACCTCCTGCCAGTGGAGGTGAAGATGAGATTTGTCTGTTAAGAAGCAATTGTATGTGTCCAACAGGGACATGAATTCAGTCCTAAAAAAAAACAGAAAACAAGTTGGGAAGGATGTGTCACAGAGAGAGAGAGCGAGCCAGAGAAAGAGAGAGCTGTCCTACAACAACCAATCCCTTCCCAACAGCTGTTGTATCATGTATCTGTATCAAATATGTACCTATATCTTGTATCTGTAAAAATATAATATTTCACTTTTCACTCACACATACAAGTCTTTCTTTTCCAGATTTTTCAAACGTAAAGGTGTTTTGAATGATTCGATGAAAATCACAATTACATGCCGTGATCATAATATTTTTACATTAACTTTATAACATTAGAGCAGCTGGCCCTATGTAGACAATCTCTGATTACACCAGCTGGTCTTCATATTCCGTATTCCATACAGACCTTTTATACAGGCCAGATGGTCAATACATTCTACTACACCTGGACATTATTGTATTGTCTTGAACTACAGCAACAACCGAGGGACAATAGTCATTCTATTGAACACAAAGCCCTGGCAGAGAGCACATTCAAGTCCAAATGAGGATGGTGTACTGTCTGTGGTACATGTGCCGAGGGAACACTTACCTGGAGAAAGATCTGCCATCTCCAATGTAAATGACAAATGGAGGTCTGACTGCAGCCATCTCTGCTGTGAGCCAGAACTACACAAGAGTGACACATACACACAAGCACACACACACACACACACATGTTTGTGTTTGTCTGTGTGGATGCATGCATGAGTGCAGCATAAACACTGGCAGTAGATAATGTATTTTTTTTTTAATGCTTGCATTTACTTTTTTTTTCCCTTTGCACCTCCCAAACCTTATTGCAACCAAATGTTTTTCTTATGCAGGTTTTCACTTTTCTGTGCTTGTTTATGGACGATTCAGTGTCTAGACATGCATGCTGTCAAACAGAGGAATGTGTGGTATTTTAACCTAGATGTTCCCTGTGGACAAACTGAGGCTTGTCAGTGAGAGTGCACTCTGCATTGTTTTTACTTTGCCCTTCTTAACATATGAGTCTAATTCTAAATTACTGTATAACACAATAATGCAAACATACTGCTTCCAGTGCGTATACAGTACAGTACAGTATTGGCTACTGCTGTTTGGCCATAACTAATCTCTATTCCCTTGCTTATTTCTCTTTCTCTCTGATGAGCATGTGTGTATTTGTGTGTACATGCGGTGTTGGTGCGCAAAAATGTGTGTGCATGTGCATGTGTGCATACATGAGTTACTGCATGTTGGTGTTTATATGTGTGAGTATGTGTTTCTGTGTGTGTTGGTGCACACATTTCTTTTTGCGTCTGTGCATTTGTGTGTGTGTGTGTGTGTGTGTCTGTGTGTGTTCCCTGTCAAAACTGCCCGAGTCTGCTCAATACTCTTCCTCCTTCTACAGCACAAATCACAGACAGACTGCAGTCCACATGCTCCCTAGTAACTCTTGTGTCAACATCTGTGTGTGTGTGTGTGTGTGTGTGTGTGTGTGTGTGTGTGTGTGCGCGTGTGTGCCCTATCATCATGCCTGAGTCTGCTCCATGTTCTTCCTACAGTACTTCAACAGACAGATTGCAGTCCACACGCTCCCATAGTGCCTTTTGAGTCAACAACATCTCTGTGTCAATAGCCCAATAACCCCACTGCTCAATAGGGCAACCCCAACCACTCACAGCCAGTCGGGGACACAGCCAGTGGTGCTTTATGTTTATGAACCACTGTTGCCACCACAGCGATCAAAAATACAAAGATTGGCCTTAAGGCATGGCTGAAATTAGTCCCTGTGAGCAGACACTCCCTATCTGCACAAAGGGAAAATGACTAATAATTGGAGACTCTTGAAATCTAAGGGCTGGGTAGCTTCACAGGAGTCTTTGATGTTGTTTTCTATGAAGCCACAAAGGTCTCTGTAACATTAGTATCGTCTGTTAAGGAGGCACAGAACGAAGAATGACCTGGAGATCTGTGTCTCTGACTTTTAATGTGAAAAATTCTACATGACAGCACCTGTTCAAACCAACACCGAAAGCAAAACAAAGCTTCAACCCACCTGTGTTTAGTGTGAACGCCTGTGTTTGCGGGAGATCACATTCCTCCCAACTCCAGTGATGTGATCGAAGAGACTGTGTGATAGCCGTGTGTATTTAGGTCTCCTGATTCAGGAAGTGAATTGGAGAAAAGTGTATCGTTTTCTGCTGTGCACTGTGGCGAAACAGCACTCTGAAAGGAAAGGAGACTAAAGTGATATGAGTCACCTTTAGTCGGGGTGTGCTCATATAGGTAGGGCCAGCCTCGACACTGCCAGACACACCCACAGTTATACAGTAAGCCTCACACCTGGCTCACTGGCTCATGGATTACTGCCCAGGATAGCTTAACCATTTCTACGCCAGCAAAATGTACAATTACAGTTGATTTAACACAAATAGAATTTATTTAGATTATTTGATGAGGAAAATTCATATCAATTGATCAATAAAGTCTGCACACTTGAAAAAATTAAAAATGACACAGACTGCATTTATATAGAACTTTTCTACACCTACGAGCACTAAAAGCTCTTTATAATGTAAGGCTACTGTAGTAGGGCTCCATGCCCACCAAGTGTCAGTGGCCCTATGACAAGACCTAAAGTTACCACTGAGGCTTCATGTCAATCAAGTGATTCGGCATCACTGCTAGAACTTTGCTGCGAACTTTGGCTGCGAATAGCTGCCCACTGCGTACCATTTACAGTCATTGCCTATGGTGCTGCAGCTGGTGAATTATTCCACAAAAACGGTGTTAGACCAACCAGTGGAGTACCGGGGAGGGGGGAGCAGTCTCCAGGGACTACAAAACTGTCTGTCCAACTTACAGAGAACAGCACACACAGAAAATTAGGATTTGTATTTTGCACTTGCATATGAGGCACTGTTTGTAAAATGATGAGTGCAGTTTTATACCTCACTGCAGATTTAGTATTTAAAGCCCTTTATTTCTTCCTTAAAAACTCACCCTACATAAATCTGTCTCACTATTTCTACACCAATTTTCTCATGTAAATGTGTGAAAAGTGTGTGAGCGTCAGAATTTTTAGATGTCTTTTTAAACACTTTTTGTCATTAAATCTGCAAAAACTGTGGTGGATAAAACTGCACACCTGAGTTTGCAAACTGTGCCCCATACTTGAACTAAAGGAATACAATCAGTGTCTACTCATAGACACTGGCCTGTGATGTCCACACACACCTTTTATTTACGTATTTATTGCTTTTTTCGTCCTGTGGCGCCTTGTGAGGAATCTCTCATGTGAGCACAACCTTCCATGAGTCTCTTTAACAGCTCTTTTGATACGGCTGTAGAACAGTAATGGATGCCTGCTTTGATTGTGTGCTAAACAGCTGTGCAGGCAACGGACAACCTGTCAGACCTTATCCCATGCAGGGAATTCTGGTTACTTGTTGCTGTTGGTGTTGTTGTTTTGTTATTCTTGTTGTGAGGCACGTCTGTTTATCTGCACTATAGTGGCCATGGTGACTCTAGTGATGGCTATATGAGACAGTAACCTACCGGGCACACACACAAACACACACACACACACACACACACACACACACAGACAAACAGCTTCAAAGCCGAATTCAAAGCAGCACATGGACTCTGACCTTCTCACTTTGTCTTACTGTGCTGTTGACACTTGCATGAATGTGACACCAGATGCCAGCATTTGACCCACAAGCTATTGATTTGGTTCTCAGTCTGTTCACCAATTTTGACATTTCTTTGACACTTCTTTGTGAGCCGTTTGATACAGATACAAGGTTGAGAACCTTTTTAGCACCTGAGATAAATGTGTTTTGCAGCAGTGCTATCTATACAGCAACATATCAACTATCTGCCAACTTGTTTATACACACAAAGGGTGATGGGTATTTTTCACAAACATGTACAGTACCATTTTTAATGATATATCAAGGTCAAAAAAAAAAAAGAGTAAACAATAAAAATGAAGCAATAAGACTATTCCTGGTTTATTGTAACATAGGTGCAGTTCTGGTTGTGAACAGCAGATGGCAGCCTAGGAGCACTGATAATAGGATGAGTTTTCTTCGAGAGAGGAGAGGAAGGTCAGTATGTGAAGGAAGTTGTAAGGACGCCAATACAAACAGTCGCTCACTATCCTATCCTCACTAATCTATGGACCTCAGGGTTGTACAAAGTTCAGGACTGAGTAATGAATGGGCCCTAAATTCCAATATAGTTATTCAATTTGAATTTGAGTTGAGGTTGCAAACAGGAAGTAGAATTGCAATTTACTGTAAATTTGAATTGTAGGATTTGGAATTTCATCATGAAATTCAAAGAACTAAGAAATTAAATCAAAACTGATTAATTACTATGTGGGTGTTCCTAGAAAATGTGAAAAGATACATACATATTTGAAAAAGGGAATAGATACACAAAACAAAATTATTTACACCAATCTAGATCACAAACCAACTTTGTTATGTTGCTACATGTTTTTAGCATTTTTAGCAGGGTAGGCCAAGGAGCCCTGGAAAGTAGATGTTAAATCTGAAGGGTAAAGAAGAACTAGTGCATTATCGTCTTGGGGCCACTTGAGCCATAAGTTCCCCATGCCACTCTGCCAAGGTATTGGGTGACATGGTTCTAAATGGCAAGGCCTCCTTCATCGAGACATCTGCAAGTTCCGCAGCGGAACATCCTTCCCTCAGCTGTCCTCACGATGGAACTCGTCACTGATTCCATTAATGACGCATTAATTGATTAATGTCTCCAAGAGCACTGGCCTAAGGTTAACTGTGACTAGCATAGCCTGCCAAAATAACACCTCTCCCTCTCCCTCCACTAGTGCTTTTGGATGGATTTGCTGAGTTGAGTGTTGATATGTTTACTGGTTAGTAAGCACCGTATGTCTTTTAAGTGACCAGATTCATGTAGCCCACCATCTGCAGTATCAACAACACTAGCTCTGGGTGTTTGTTTTGTTTATCAGTGTGTGTGTGTGTGTGTGTGTGTGTGTGTGTGTGTGTCATATGCACTGACAGGAGGAGGGAGCTGTCCATGGCCAAAGCGGAGGCTGGATGGAAGGCAAACAAACGCTTTGGGAAATGAAATGTCGTTCCCTCATTCCCTTCTTAAAATAAATCCTGCTTTGCATGTGAGGCTAAGAGGGCAACAGGTGGGCCTGCAGACAAAAGCTGTGTGAACGCACAGAGACCCCCACAGTAGCTTCCTTTGAGCCAGGACTGGCCAGGATTCAGGCCAGATCACACAGGGTTAGGGGATGTGTATGATTGTGCTTATGAGTGTGTGTTTGTGTGTAAGGTATAGTTCATGTGTATGGAATTGTGTGCCTCTGTGTGTGTGCGTGTATGTGTGTGAGTTCACTCAGTGAGATCCATAAGCTTCCTGGTGTGTAATTTACACTACACTACATCTAACAGATTCTACACTCACCCTGGTGTGTCTAGACTAGTGCATAACTGTGTATCTAATTGTGTATATATAGCTTTGAAATCTTACACACTGTAGTCTACTTAAAGTTACTGTTGGCGTCTTTGTCATCAATTTAGTTGTTTTACAGTTATAGTTTTTTTATCCAGATTTCTAAATGACACATGGTGGCTCAATGTGTGTGTGTGTGTGTGTGTGTTTGAGTGAGAGAGAGAGAGAGAGAGAGAGAGAGAGAGAGAGAGAGAGAGAGAGAGAGAGAGAGAGTGAGGTCACACACAGAATGATCCATTCAAATCCAGATTTTTTAGATGACACACGGTGACTTAGACCGATATTCACCAGATTCCAACGTGCTCTCTCAACAGGACAGCCATTGTTCATTTTTTCCCCTTTTAGAGTGCGGCTTCACCTCCCACTCCATGGAGGGGTCCTTCCCTGCCCCACGCCTCTGGCTCATGGCTCTCTGTCTGTGCTTGGATACGGCCCAGCTGCCAGCTGTCGCTGTCCATCACACCCGACCACTCCAGAAGGAGAAGAAGAAGAGAAAAAAGAGAAAGAGTCGAGCAGAGCCCCAGCGAGGGGGGGCCAGAACCCACAGTTTATCAGTGTGGTCAGACTGCCCAGGGAGCCGTGAGACACACACTGCTCAATCTATGGGAACTTCTCTCTAAAACACAAAGAGAGAGAGAAAGAGGGGAAGAGAGAGAGAGAGAGACGGGCAGACAGACGCACAGGCACTGCGGCGATTTTGAAAATGAAGCAGACAGATGGGACTGTAAAGCTGGGCTGAGAGCTACACGTAGACGTTGACGTAGACGTAGCAGCGTTGAAGAAGTATGAAGCTCCTGGAAGGCATCCCACTGCTCAAGATTCTCTTTCTGGCACACGTCTCCTCCGTCACGGCTTTGCAGAGAGGTCGGTTTCAGTGCGCCGTGCACACACAGTCGCTTGCACCGTCACAAATCATTTCTGCTTCTCCTCAACGGCACTCTTTTGTTCTACACACACACATAAAAGGCTTTAACATTAACCATGTGTGTGTTCAGAAGAGGTGAGCAAGAGGCCTCCATTTGACTGGAAGTGTGTTCTTGACCCTGGTTTACATTAGCAGAACCACGAGCGGCTAGGACACGTGTTCTGTTTGGACAGAAATCATTAGCGATGCGAGCAGAGGGCAGTTAACGTGCGGATTTAACTTAGTTTTTTTTCACTGCAAATCTACTAAGTACATAACATTGTGTCAAGAAGAAAGAATGGAGTTGAGCTTGAATCCAAATGACATTAGAGTAAATCAACTGTCTTCTGTGATTGTGTGTGTGTGTGTGTATGTATAGTAAATGTGTATGTATAGTAAATTAACTGTTTCTTGTGTGTGCAACAGTCACTGTGTGTGTGTGTGTGTGTGTGTGAGAGAGAGAGAGAGAGAGAGAGAGAGAGAGTGAAGACTGTGATAAACTGTGTTTACATGCATATATCCTTAAAGTCAACCTCTGAGACCGTAATGTAAGTAACGACCATAAAGATGCAGGGTTTTCCACAACCTCCCCAGAAAGACAGACAGAAACAAGTAGTTAAAAAGAATGACTAACAAAAAGCTCACAGCTTTGGAGGTGTGCCAGTGGGCATGACATGAATAGTGGTAGCCTACAGTATATAGTGTTTGTGTAGGGCCGTCACTAATTTGTGTTTCGGTTCCTAATCCAGATGAGCGAGATTGATGATTTAAGAGAATGAGGTCATCATCTATGTGTGGATGAAGCCAGAAACTTCAGGAGTCCCCTGAGATCCAAAGACAGGGTGGAGGGTGGGGATGGTGTGTGTGTGTGTGTGTGTATACCTCCCAGCATGAAAAGCTGTTTCCAGTTGGACATGTTCATGAGGAAATGGGGAATAGGAATGTGTCAGATACTGAGTTTGGTTAGAGTCACACACTCTCTCTCTCTCTCTCTCGCTCTGTCTCTCTCTCTCTCACTCTGTCCTTCTCTCTCTCTCTCACACACACACACACACAAACATAGTTTGCTTGTCTTTCAAACCACACCAGTAAATCAGTATGACATGAGGACAGGTGAAAACATGACAAAACCAATATGTTGTTTCTCAGTGTCTCCAAAGTCATTTTAACTTCGTCTCACAGCCTTGATATGGTGACACTTGATGCTCGTGTCTTGACTTAATGGTCAGTGATGGACGTGTGTGTGTGAGTGTGAGTGTGCACACTTGTGAAGTGCAGGCACGGTGAGAGGAACAGGTGACACATCCGCCGACTGGCACAGTGCGGGGTCGGGATGTCTAGAGTCATCATCTTTCAGACTGCTTATTCAACAGCCTTGATGTGGGGATAAGTGTGAGTGTGTGTGTGTGTGTGTGTGTGTGTGTCAGGCATGTGTAATTGCCTGTACAATTCAGAATATAATTCAACTCAGTGAATGAATTTGAATCTGAATTGGCTCCACCCTGAAATGAATTGGAAATGGAACTGAAATTACAGGAAGACCAATTTAATTCACTGCAATTATTTCATACCCATTCTAAGCAATAATGTGGTACTAGGTTTTGTTATCCTTGCAAATGGAAGTACAAACACTAACATTAAGCAACCAATGTCCTAATGTTGAATGATGAGAAAATACCCTCTGGCCCTAAGTTAGCTTATTTCAATTGAGTCTACTCCAAAAAAAATGGTCATTTGGGCAACCACTTTGAAGGCTTGGATAAAGCAAGGTATTTGCTATCATTTACCACTATTTGAAAGTGCAAAAAAAGCTCCATACATTAGCATCTGTTTGATATAGCAAAGTTTTTTTGTTTCTTAAAGTATCATTAATTTCTTTGAATTCCAATAACTCAATACCAATTGAAATTCAGGAACTAAATTGAAATTTAGGGGTAATCTTCAGTTTCATTCTGATTATATATAAACCTGTTGTGTATGTGTGTGTTCCCACCTTAGATCAGAACACATGCACATAGTGTTGGTGCTGTTGGTGTTTGTGTGTCAGTGTGTGTGTGTACACACTCTTAGGTGAATGTGAGAATTAATGTATACAGTCACAGTTTATTCAATTTAACTCTATTTGATTTAATTTATACAGCGCCTTATACAACAGTCTTTTCTCATGGCGCTTCACAGCTTTCTGTCTATATTGAGAATCCCTCTGAGCATCCCACACTAGTGAAGGTGACTATTTTCCATATTGAAATGGCACAGGAGAGAATTACAGCTGTGCATGCTGCCATCCACCCTCTCTGATCTTTATTCAAAAATAAACCGAAAGGCAACAAGCTATTGAGAAGAGAGACAGTGAGAGATCAGATTCTGGAGTTGATGAGGGTTATTCTGAGCTTTCTGAGATTAAACTAATGAGCAACGTGAGTTCTGGGACCGCGTTAAGACATGCTTATCCTTTGCCAAGCGCTGCTCTATTGTTAGACAACAGTGCTCTTGACATTTAAGTGAGTGATGTGCGTCTGCTTATCCTTCTTCAATTAAAAGTAATGAACTGTACCAATGCAGACACTCGGACCTATATGGCGGGATAACTGGATTTTCTCACCGGGTATTTGTGTCTAATGTTGACATTTAAATGCTGCTACAGGCCCCAGAACAAGAGAGATTTATAACCAATGGTTTCATAATGGACGTAGCAAAACACACATTTTCATCAGTTTTCATCTGACTTCCATAATACTGAAAAGCCTTTGGCATTGTCGCTTCGAGGAAGGCTGAGCCATCAGAAACATTCTTGCGGTCTCTCGCTGACCCTCTCTGTCAGGTCACACACATCCACGGCTGTGATTTTGGGTCCAGAATCTTAGCTATTTGGATGTGAGCTAGAGCATAATTTCACAACAGTCATAATAAACTAACCCCACTTTTAGAGTTCAAAAAGACTTCTTTCTCCCTCTCGCTCTCTTTCTCTTTCTCTCTCTCTCTCTCTTGGGCATCGTCTGCTCAATCACTGAAACATGTTAGCAATTCTGGGGTTCATCTGGTAAGCTTCAAACTTATTATTATTTTTTTTGTCAGGGCTTTTTTCAACCAGGTCATGGTCTATTTTTTTTTCATCAGGTGGTGGTATTCCTACTCAGCTCTCCTTTGTACATACCTCCTTCTGTTTTAGTATGTGGCATTTTTCAACCTCTAGTCGCTAGTCAGTCCCAAACACTCCATAACAGCAATACTTGTAATAACACAAGTCTGTTGCAAGAATATAAGTGATAACAGGATGTGCAATAGAGTTGTCAAATTCCTACAGTAAATCAATGTGAGATCAATGAGATCAATGTGTTGTTAATTTCAACCAAAACCACCAGGAGGTGGGCGGGCGGTGGTACATCCATCTCTGTGTTCCTCTATCCTCTCTGCCTGTGCCAACTCCTGGTTTTAGAATCTGGATTTTTCATAGCCATTTTCAACTTGCGTATTGTTGGTGATTACCAATATTACTGCTACTGCTAATTAATATTCTATATGTGAATCAATGATTGTTTAATCCTTCAGAGAGATCAATGTATTGTCAAAATTAGCCTAATAAGATGTTTTTTGTAAACCCCCCATGGCAAGACGTTCCTAGATGGCAGACCTTGGCCTTTTACATGACAGACCTGTGAGAAAAGCAGTCTGCCTAACCGGTTCTTATTTGTAGGATTTATGTTTATGAAATGGTGGTCCTCCAGCACTCATGAGTAATGGCACTGATTGAGAAAAAGGCCCATCTTCATATTTCTTTACAATTCATTTCAATGCATTGCCGAAGGGCCTTGCATTGTTTCAAAATATGTGATAACAAATGAAAATAGGTGTCCCTGACATGTTAGTTGTGGTTAATTGCCCCCAATTTTAGCAAGCTTTTTCTTATTACTATTAGTAGATAGATAGATAGATAGATAGATAGATAGATAGATAGATAGATAGATAGATAACTATCCTAGAGGATATTAATCTTCCACAACATATACAGGACAATTTGGAGTACACATGAGATCCACAGACTTTGACTGCCCTCTGACTCACCTCTTTCTGTTCCAACCCCGGCACAGCTCCCAGGATAATCACACTGGTGGATACGGTGGATACACTGCTGGATCACAACGCTACATTCATCTGCGAGGTGGACTCTGACCCCCCAGCCGACATCTCCTGGACGCGCAATAACGAGCCCATCCAGTAAGCCCCCTTTTCTTACTCAGCGCAGCACCCATGGAAAGTTCCGGATGTTCGACCCCCTCCACCTTCTGTAATACACAGTGGTAGGCCTGCTCCATTTAAACTGTCAGGAAGATGCGCTTACCCTTGAGTAGACCTGAGAAAACATCAAGGAAAACAACAGGGAGGAAACAACGGGGAGGAAAACACAACTCAATGATCTAGTCAAAAGTGCTGTCTGGTGAAGCTGTGTCCTCTGTCAGAGAGGTTTGCTTACCCTTGAGTAGACTCAAGGAAACATCAAAGGAAATTGCAGAGAGGAAAACATATGATCTATTCGAAAGTACTGTCTGGGAAGCTGTGTCTGTGAAGATTCTCATTCATGCAGATTGGATGTCATTTTTTCTTAAGCTGGACTTCTGTTTGTAGACCGAAGGCATTTCTAAACTGAAGAAGGCTTTTGTATGGAAGGTGGAACATATTCAAGTCCCCCCAAATTCCTGTTGCATACAGTACAACTCAGCATTTTTGACTACCATGATCTGGATGAATGAGAATCCTCAGACACAAATCTGTGTTGGACGCAGACAGGAGTGTCAAATTTTAAATAACAATTAATATAATTAAAGATTTAAAAATTACATGAACAGAGCTTGTGCTTAGAATAGGGCCCAATTTGGTGCTACATCCCTGGACACAGAAGCCCTGGGCATGCCATTGGCAGTTGTGACCTTCTGGTAAGAGCTCAGGGCTTGAAACCCTGGGGTTCCCATAAGGTTTGATTCCTGACCGGTAGACCATGGCTGTGGTGCCCTTGAGCAAGGCAATTAATCCCTCACTGCTCCCCATAGCAGGTAGCTCACTGATCCAGGATAGTGTGTGCTGTATTGTGTATGTACAGTATATGTGTGTGTAGTAAACAGCCCTCTGCTCTATAAGGTGTAGGATTCACCTCACTGTGTACTGTGTATTCCACTAATTCACAATTAGGATAAATGCAGATGCAATGAGATTCCCTCACAGGATCAAAAGAGTGCACTTTATACAGTATTAGGATGTACTACTATACAAGTTAGGTACTAGATTCAGGTTTAGGTTATAATTCATTGATGGTATGGGATGGTATGAGCTCTTCCTGTTACCCTAACTGTACTAACCTGCTCTCTACATCCATCATATCACAGAGACATCCATATTCCGCAGAATGAAGATACCACATTCAAATCATATAAGTAGCTACAGACTAGCTACAGACAGTAGACTGGCCTACTGACAGTAGCTCTGTGATTTATAATGTATGCAGAGATACCTGTTTGAGTGTAACATTCATTTCACAAGAAGAGATTACTGTACAAATGTCATTTCATGGCCTTCGTTTTTCCTTCATTCATAGCTACTATGATTCCCGATACATCACCAAAGAAAATGGCCAAATGCTCATCATTCCCAATGTGAAGGAGTCTGACAATGGAGAATACTGCTGCATCGCCAACAACTGGATTGGCCAACCGGCTAAGAGCTGTGGAGCTCTTCAACTTAAAATGAGTATGCGCTGAAATGAAATGAAATGAAAGTGTTTTAAATTATTCAGGACTCCTCAATTGCTATGATGGACTAAACCCACTCAATGTGTGAATGGGACATTAAGATAACAGGGTCTCGCAGATTGTTGACCTGGTGGAGATATCAACTCCTGATATTGCTGTCTCCAGTTAGAAATGATGAAGCTTTCTGGATAGAAACATCTTCAAGCTCCAAAAGAAGTCCAGAACACTACGACTATCATGGCCTGGATGAATCCTGACAGACACAAACTCTAGATCCATTCAGTCAAAGTCATTTAAAGCCTTTGGGTGTGTCTGACATTGGGGGTAAAGATAATTGATTTTGTATTAATTACCCCCTTTTTATTTTAGGTATAAATGCTGGAGCTTTGACCCAGAAAGTAACGCTACTAGCATGTGTTGCTAATGCTAAGGTTCTAGCCTTGCCCTGTCCTCATTTCTCCAACTAAAGCTGTTTTGTTTTTCAGTTGGTGTGCTCTGGGGTTTATTATCCGTTACAAGAGTAGTGAAAAGTACTTTTTATGTCCTATCAAGCATCTGGATGGGTTCTATGTACATGTAGGTGGTTAAAGAAGAAGTTTGGTGTGAATCAATCTATAGCCTTGTTGTTCCAGGTCACTGATCTGCTGTCTGTAGGAAAATGAACCAGAACATCTGATTCAACATAGACCAAATAACAAGCTGCAAACAAATGTTAAGTAAACAGGGGATAACAAAACAAAGTAAATCACTATGCCCCATTCACTTTTTGGAAGCTGAAGCTTCATCATTCAGTTCTTTTTTTCCTACTTGGTGAGCAAAAACAGCAGGGCTATAGATTGATTTCCGACAGAGTAAACCAGAAACAGTTTTAAAACTGCTCATAACAGAGCTTGACATAATTGATTCTCTCAAAAAACAAAGCAAGCAGGTCATTCTTCTATAAGCTTTACCATTTCCTCTAGCTTAAAGGTGCTCTAAGCGATGCTGTTTCACGTCACTTCTTGTTGACATTCGAAGTATTGTCAAACAAAACGGACGATAGCTCCAGAGAGGGTTCAAGCGTTATAAGTTAGCTTACTCCTCCCCCTCCCTCCCATGCCTCCCGAAAGACTCATGAACCTTGTCGTTTATTGGCTGGAACACTGTTATGTTTCGTTTTCGTTTGTTATGCTAGGTTTGCCCACTGTGTTATGTTGCTGTTTGTGGAGCCTGGGCTGTCTACAGAGACCGCGTTTTTTTACAGTGTGTTCAGGGGACAGGCAGCTAGCAGATTGTGAGGAGATGTTTGCTGTATGTAACAACACATGTTTTAGTCCTAAAAACGTGTCACATCGCTTAGAGCACCTTTAATGTAATTTACCCAAGTTCTCATCCCCCTGGTCTTGACAGAGTGTTGCATTTATTGAATAGTATTACATTTGTACATACAGCACGATAGTATAAAACTTTGTTTTGAGGTGAAAAATGTCTTCACTGTTTGAGAGCCCCAGATTAAGAGGCCCCCAACAAACATCACAATGCTGGTGGACAGCAAAGCTGTGCTGCCCTGTGTAACATTGGGGTACCCAAAACCAGACATCACCTGGATCAAGGATGAAGACCTCGTCAAGGTCAGAGTCACAATAATCATGATGATGCTTTCAAAAGTTATATGTCAGGCCTGATATTGTCTGTGTGTGTGTGAGAGAGTATCTATCATTTGTGAAACCCAATTAAAGACAGTATCACTGGAGTTAACAGTGTAGTGTTTGTGTGTATAGGTCAGTGTGTGTGTGTGTGTTTGTGTGTGTGTGTGTCTATCGTTTATTAAACCTGATTGAAAGCTTGATTGGACAAGCAATATCACTGGGGTTAACAGTGTTTGGGTTTGTGTTCGGTGTCTGTGCGTGTGTGTGTGCGTGTGTGTGTGGGGGGTGTAGGTATCTGTTTTCACCGTGTGCTTATTACACATAGCGTGCGTGTTTTGACACCTTAACTCCTTGCAGCTGAGTGATCGTGTGTCTATTCTGGATTACGGCGCTCTGAAGATCCACAGCATCAGAAAGGAGGACGCTGGCCAATACCGCTGCGTGGCCAGAAACAGCTTTGGAATTGCTTTCTCCAAACCCGTCACTATAGAAGTCCAGGGTAGGTCCTCGCACACAGGATCAGCGGCGAATAATATATGTACAACATCACCTCTCATCATTTTAATGTATTTTCCCATTGGTCCCCTCTCTGTTAAGTTATTGTTGACAGTGCAATTATGTATGTTCTACATGCCTCATGTAAGTCTATATCATGTTTGGAGGTCCCAAGCGCACAGTGTGCACAGAAGCACTAATATGACACTTAATGGCATTAATTACTGCATCTGAGCATTTACTCGGCCACAAGGATGATTCGTATGTAATGGAAACCCATTAATGTGTCACAACCCATCCTCGTAATTAAACTAATGCATTGATGCAATCATGTGACTAAGACTTAATGAGCTATTAACAGCTGTTGTGTGACTGAGACTTTGACCAGAAGCTAAAAAGCTGTTTTGTGAGGGTGAGATGGTAGGTGAATACAGTAGGTGAATGAGGTCAAAGTCCATATCAGTTTCATTCTCAATTTCTTCACATGTAGTAGACATACAAAGGAATCGAAATTGCGTTCTCACTTCCCCATGCCTACGTTATAATATTAAGCCGAAAATATTAAGCCATCTTTGTGGTGCATGAAATGTTCTGTCTGTGATAAAATGTTTTGTGTTGTGTTGTGTGTGAAAAGCCCCAGCCAGGATCCTACGGGTGCCCAAGGAGAAGCGGGTTCCCTTTGGGACAAAGGTGTCGCTGGAGTGCAATGCCACAGGAAACCCAATACCGACTCTGACGTGGCTGGAGAATGGGAACACGGTGAGTGCAGTACACACACATACACACACACACACACAGACAGACACACACACACACACACACACACACACATACAATACAGAGCATAGGTCTGCCCTGCTCATATTAAACCCCAATGTCCACACTCAGCCCTTAACCAGCATGAGTGTGCCAGTCATCACTCAGGCGCTGATATTAATAGTTTCCAGAGGCTTTGTTAAAAGCTTGTTATCTTTGAATACTAATTAACCCATTATTCTGTCTACCTTTTTTTCATTTAAGTCTCCATCCTTTCTCTTTTCCTGACATCCATATCTTTTCTGTGTTCTCCCTGCACTAGTCCATATAATTTAACTCCCCAGAGGAGCAGAGTACATTCCCTCAGCCTTTAACCTGAGCACCAAACCTCCAGTTGTGTCCTGCTCGCACAGACTTAACCCTAGTACCCACACTCAGCCCTGAACCCTTGGTGACTTAAAGGCCCACTATGCAACATTTTTCATTTAATTAATCCGTTTCATACTGTTTAGGATGCTAAAAGTCATTACACGGCGAACAAACGGTGTAGAATGCGCCTCCAATAGAATGCAGTGCAATACAATGCAATACAGCGGTCTTTAGAGGGAGCTTGTGAGAGAAAAAAACAGAACGTTGCTCAGTCCTTCTTTAACCACAGAGTAAACACAGGAGCAGTCTTTGCATGCTGGTTTTTTGTTCCACAAAAGGCATCGAGCAGAGAGACACATTATATGTTACACACACACACTCATACAGTACTGTACAGTATGCTACAGTGTACTATATACACACAAAAACAAACACACACTCACACACATATACACACCGTCCAATGCATTGTTCCCATGGTGGGCACTCAGATCTTTGTTGCTTTGTTTTAATCGCGGGTGAATTCTGCTATTAACACCCTGGTAGTTATGTTAATGACCCCGCGGCTCTGATGTCAGATCAGTGATAAAAACAGCACAGACCGCCTCGTTTCAAAAGACCGTTTTGATGACTTTATTTAGCACATAAGCACAGCCTTGGGCTTGGGTTGTAATTAGATTTGGGAATGTGAATGGAAAAAACGAATACACGTCTATAAGGGCATGCGGTTGAGAGCGGGCCGACTCCATTCTATTGCATCAGTGAAATGGCACAAAAGCCTTCTAATCATTTGTATTTTGGTAGGCTCAGTGACAAACCCATCCAAGGGAAGGGCTCAAAGCATATTCCTGTGTTAGTGTGTGTTACATGCACGCACACACACACACACACACACACACACACACACACACACACAC
>JAGFZM010002233.1:132420-148207 GCA_017657215.1 Limnothrissa miodon
GCCAGAGTTCCTAGAGTACTAGATCATTAACACCGGCCAGAGTTCCTGGCGTACTAGATCAGTAACACTGGCCAGAGTTCCTAGAGTACTACATTCAGTAGCACTGGCCAGAGTTCCTCAAGAATACTACTCTGTATTCACTAACACTGGCCAGAGTTACTCAAGAATACTACTCTGTATTCTGGCCAGAGTCACAGTAGCCAGAGCTCCTAAAGAATACTAAATTCTGACAAGTTAGTCTTTTTTGTCGGGGTGTCGCAGATGACAAAAAGCAGGTCGTGAAGTATGAAGAACACTCTCTTGCAGCAGGACATGTTCCCAAACTTTTCAAGACATCTGTCATTAAACTTTTAATCAAAAAGCCCAACCTTGACCCTGATGTCCTGGCTAACTATCGACCTATATCCAACCTCCCATTTATATCAAAGATTCTTGAAAAAATTGTGTCAAAGCAAATTTGTACCTTCTTAGACGCAAACAACATTCAGGAAACCTATCAATCTGGCTTTAGAGCATACCATAACACAGAATCAGCCCTAGTAAAGGTCTACAATGATCTCCTTATCTCATCTGATAATGGATGCATTTCATTATTAATCCTACTGGATCTAAGTGCTGCTTTTGACACTATTGATCACAGCATCCTACTACATAGACTTCAGCATATGATTGGCATCAAAGATTCTGCATTAGCCTGGCTCAGGTCATACCTTACTGGACGTTACCAATTTGTACATGCACATAATGAAGCATCATGCCACACTAAAGTCAAGTATGGTGTGCCCCAAGGATCATTTCTGGGACCTCTGCTATTCTCCCTTTACATAGATAGATAGATAGATAGATAGATAGATAGATAGATAGATACTTTATTGATCCCCAAGGGAGAAATTCAAGGATGCTACATGCTACCTTTGGGATCTGTTATTAGAAAACATGACATTACCTTCCACTCTTATGCAGATGACACCTAACTATACCTTTCAATGAAGCCTAATGATTGTACGCCAGTAACAAAACTTGTTGCCT
This sequence comes from Limnothrissa miodon, assembly GCA_017657215.1. Classification (NCBI taxonomy): domain Eukaryota; kingdom Metazoa; phylum Chordata; class Actinopteri; order Clupeiformes; family Clupeidae; genus Limnothrissa; species Limnothrissa miodon. The sequence goes on from JAGFZM010002233.1 coordinate 133,450, forward strand.
GCCTCAGTGACATCAAAAACTGGATGACTAAGAATTTCCTTTGCTTAAACTCTGATAAGACTGAAGTCATGTTGATTGGCCCTAAAAACCTGACCAACACTTTACCCCATCATCAGAGCTTACTTAGTGACCTTTCACTCACACCTAACACAAAGGTCAAGAACCTTGGGGTATATATTGATCAAGACCTCTCTTTAAATAGTCATGTAAAGAATATCTCCAAAACCTCATTCTTTCATTTACGCAATATTGCTAAGGTCAGAAAATTCCTTTCTTTTGAGGATGCAGAAAAACTAATACATGCATTTGTTACCTCCAGACTTGACTATTGTAATGCACTGTTCTCTGGATGTGGTACTAGCTGCATCAAAAACCTTCAACTAATACAAAATGCTGCAGCATGAGCACTCACTAGGACAAGAAAATATGAGCATATCACACCTGTCCTTGCTTTCTTACATTGGCTTCCTGTTAAAAGCCGAATTGATTTTAAAATACTTCTCTTAACATATAAAGCCCTTAATGGCCTTGCTCCAGCATATATCTCCTAGTAATTCCTAGACTATCAAAATCCACAATGGATGGAAGAGCCTTCTGCCATCGTGCGCCTGTCCTGTGGAACAAACTCCCTTCTAACATTCGTCAAGCGGACACTCTCAACACCTTGAAGTCTAGACTCAAAACTTTTCTATTTACTGACCCCTTTAGTTAGGGATGGTGTATGGTAAGCCACACCTCCTCAGGGTATTATTGGAAAGGACTGCCTCTGCTGTAAGTTCCCGTCCAGGGCTTGGTGGCCACTGGCCATTTCCTTTGGTGGTGTTGGCTTGTTATACATCATACCTTAGTTATGCTTCTATAGTTTAATGCCGCCACAATCCACCCATCTGTTAACCCGTACAATTTTCACTATTCTTTCTCCTCCTCTCTCTTTCCTCTCCACTTATTTCTCTCTCTTCACTTAGCCAACATCTGTACATGGTTTCACATGCAATATAACTCACATTCTCTGAAATCTGATGGAGACTGTTCTAACTCATCTCCTCTCTGATTTTCCATGCCATTACCACCCTGCCGTGAGTCATCACTGCCTTCTACTGCCTGCGCCTGCACCTCCTGGGTTCTCCTGGGACCTTCTTCCAACGTGATCCAAGCGGCACTCCTGAATGGTCCTCAACCCACTCCACTGTCCATGCCACTGCCTCCCTGCTGAGGGTCACCCCTGCCTTCCACTGCCTGATCCTGCATTTCTGGCTTCCTGGGCGGTCTGCCTTCAGCTTCACAGATGACCGTGACATGATTGATACAGCCTCTAGCTGGCCCCTGGCTTGACTGCGCCTAATGACGTGGGACTATATATCCTGGGATTCTAATGGGACTCCTATATAACTTTATTTACCAAAATTTTCTTGTAATATGTATCTAATGGAATAATAGTGGACTATCCGCCATCTGAGAGACTGAAAACCTGCCCTAGGTAGTTGGGTTAGCCCCTTGAGCCGTCGGAACTGTCCAAGGTTTCTTCCTCTACCATAACAAGTAAAAACAAAAAACGCTGCTAGGGAGTTTTTCCTTGCCCCTGTTGGGCTCATTGGGCCTCTTGTGTTAAGCGCTTTGTGACATGCCTTTTGTAAAAATGCGCTATATAAATAAAATTTAATTGAATTGAAGAACATTACTCGACTTGACCAGGCCATAACACTGGCCAGAGTTCCTTAGTACTATTCTAGGTTCACTAACCCTGTCCGGAGTTCCATAGGACTACTCTGGGTTCACTAACACTGGCCAGAGTTCCACTGATGTAACAACATACTGTATGGCGACATCCCAAACAGCAAAAAACTGCCCCATACTACTGATGGTCTCTCTCTCTCTCTTCCTCTCTCCATCTCTTTCTCTTTCTATCTTTTTTGTCCTGCTCTCTGTCTCACTGTCACTCTTCTGCAATGCTTCTGACCATGTCTCACTCACAAATGAAATTTGCATGATTTAACAATTTGCATGATCAACAACTTATAGGAGATTTTAGACCTACCCATCCTTATTTGTACCCACAACGTTTTGTTATTATTCTTTTTTTTTTATCTAAACATGTTTGATTTCATATTTTTACAACAGTGTGGTGATTCACTTGGCAGGCACCAGTAAAAGATGCTTTAAAATACTGACCTAATTTGACCTATTAAGAAATATATTTTATTTCTCTTCCTGTTGTAGGCAAAACTCCACAAATCATAAATCATGACTTTACTGTCCATATTTTATGGCGGCAAAGGGGGGGTTTAGTGTCCAAAATCAAATATTTTTCGGGGCAGAGCAAATTGTGTGGAATGCAGGTCACAGCTGCACTGGGTTAGATCCGTGTCTGTGGCCAGATTCAGACTATCAGGACTAAATCCCCATTGTCCAGAGTAATGGCCAATGACCCTATACCTCACATACCAAACCATGTTCTCATCGATTCTCTTTAATATATATTTTGTTTATTTGTCTGTTTTTTAATGATTGCTGGCATGTATGTATATGTATGTATGTCTATATATATTATTGTATATGACATTTTTAATTGTTATTAATCTCAAAAAAAACGAATTGTGATTAACCGCAAAATTACCCAAAAAAAATTAAAATAAAGGAAAATGGAAAAATTTTAAATTATGGAAAACGTTTGCGCTAATTATCACAGCAAACAGTATCTATAGCAGTTTAATTAACTAGAAGTAGCTTTATTTTGCATGCTAATCACCTACTGAAATATGAAAGCTCTGAGCGCAAGTTCTACCAGGAAGACTCGAGAGCTTCGTCACCAACTGCTCGTCCAATCAAATCGTGCCATCTGCTTTATAGTTCCGCCTAACATGTTCGCTCTTGCTGTTCCAGGCTCCGCGCCACAAAATCTCCTCCTCCTTCCCCACCACCGCCAGATGGGTCCCTGTCCTTTGTCCAGGGGGTAGGCTCCGCCCCCTGCTGGCTCGCACCAAGCAGGATCTGCCGGGCCAAGATATACGATGTCCTGGACCATGGATGGGGCCTACGCCAATTACTCTGTTATTAAATATATTTGTAACCATATCTGTTCCAATTAAATACTTGTCCATTATTTCCTTCTCTGAGTCTTAATGGGAGAAATGTGTTGTTACTCACCAAGATGACCCTTGCGTTAACTGTTACACTCACCCACCGTCCGGGTTCACAGCAGTGCTGTAACCGAGGTCATCCAGTGCAGTCCAGCCTGAGTTTGAACCCATGATCTCACAACAACACGGCAACCTTGGATTAAAAGATAAACGCATGAACCTGGCACCCAGTCACCAGACTGACACCAGAGGTGTGTCAGCAGGAAGGTGTGCTATCGTTCTACATGAGCAACTAGGCTGGCTGGCATCTGCTACAACAGCATACCAAGGTCACTCGTGTTTGGCAGCCTCTTTCCGAACAAGAGCAGAGAGAAATCTGGATTAGACTCTGGTCCAGATCTGGCCCACCTTTAAACCAGCACTCTAAGAGGGGTGGGGGGCAGTGTGCCATCATGAACTTGACCAGGAAGTGGCAGCGTGTGTGACAGCGTGACATCCCCTTCACTCAGCGGCTGTGTTGGTAGTAACTTCCTGCTGGTCTGGGGTTAGGAGGGACTGTCTTTCAGCAGTGCTAGGTCGTAGCGCAGGAATCAGTGAAGGTTCATGGGGAACACATATGCTGCAAATCAATCACTTGTGGCTGCAGTGCCTGTGCGTAAAAAATGCTAACGGTCTCCATTATCTCCTGTTGACTTGGCCAAAAACACATTTGCACACACAGCAGAACTAGGATGATACTATAGAGGTTTATTTTTTTCTTTAGTTTAAGGATTTTAACACTTTGTAAGAAGAATAAACTGCACAGTAATTCAATGTTTGACATTTGGGACTGAAAACTTATAGAAGGATATAAGGCAAACATATAAAAAATATCTAAGCAGAATAATATGACAGATTTCTTTCTTTCTTTTAGCTAGTATTTTGAACAGACATTTACATCTCATAATTTGTACTAAGACGTCACTATGGCAACTTCACCCACTGCATCATAATTTGAAAATACCACAAACAACAACAACAATAATAATAATAATAAGACTTGTAGTGCCAAAATTAAGATACAAAAGATTAGTAACACATTGTTTCAGTCTGTCTATGACATGAACAAGAATATTGACTGTACACATAATTTGGAGGAAGAAAACAATGTTTGGAGGGCATTATAAAATGATAAAAGGTTATTTTCAGTCCTTCAGTTCTAAACAGAACATAAATGTATAATCCAGTTCTGTTTTCAATCTCAACAGTAAGTCTTCCCTTTTTGAATAACATGGAATATATACACATATATTACAAACATACATACATACATACATACATAAAAGGATGTATGAAGCACAAACATACTGATTACTCCATTTGTTTTGTTTGTGAATACACTGCTATGGTTACAGGCTTAGACTGACGCGGCCCTTGGTGACACAAGCCTGAGCACAACCTTGGATTGACAACATTGGGTGGAGCACTTTAGACCAATAGTCTGGAGTCGTTCAACCCATGGCCTGTTGGTAATAGTTGCCAAGTGCTCCAAATAGGAATGAGAATAAGAATATTTGGTAGAACGTAGACAAATAGAGAAACAGCCAACACTAATTGGTGAAGCTAAAGACAATTAGCGTTTGCTGCCAGTTAATCAATCTGGTCTTTGTTATCATTCGCAATCTCAAAGAAAAAGTATATGGGCTGATTTTACTGAATTTTTCTTTTGTTCCAAATTAGGGACACCTGACCAAACCAAAACCAAGCTCCTTTAAGATGTTACTGTAAGTATCTGCATTAACACGAAGCTGTAACTCACATAGAGGAACATCTTAAAGAGAAAAATACACTCAGTCAAACACAGTACGTTTTGTTTTATAACCATTACATGATGAAAAAAAACTAATGTCTGTATGCATACAGGTTAGCACTCAAGAGAACCAAAAACTAAACGGAATTATAGTATTACATGTTAATCAGTTTATGACTTTGAGTCCCTGAATATGTTTGAGTTAGTTAGACAACTACACCAAATCTACAAATATGTCATAGTTTATATTGCGCGAGAGGAGTAGAAGGCATTTTGGCTAAAATATCTAGCAAAGGTAGTCTAGGTCATTGTAAGATAGCATTCCGCAAAGGACTGCAAGAAGACAGACTCAATAAAACCGAGACCATATACACACAGCATCTATTAAAGCTCACTGCGAAGCGTCACAAGGCAGTTCCAGCATACCAGAACAATTATGTAGGACGCCAGCTTCTCAGCAACAAATGTGTATAGGCACAATGTAGCCAAGCATGTGAAATACAGGGGTTTAGTTCCATGTGAAAAGAATGGAAACATAATGGAAAGAAGGAATGGAATGGAAACAAGGCACAGTAAAGAAGTGGAATTTAGAACCTAGGAGAAGTTTGGTGTAAATCTATAGCCCTGTTGTTCAAGGTCATCTAGGATGTTGTTCCAGGTCACCAAATGATACAACATAGAGTGAATAGTTCTTCCGCTAAGTGAATACGTCAGTGTGACTTCCTTTCAGTTCAGTTTCTGTTTGCTGTGACCCACTCACTTAAAATGAGTTCTCAGTCTGTTATTTGATCTATGTTGCATCAAATCTTGTGTTTTTTCTTCCTACTAGCAGTAGGCCTACTTGGTGACCTACAGGGCTTGATTAATATGATTCTCACAAAACGTATCCTTTTACAGACTTGAATATAAAAGCACAATGTCAAAAGTGTTCAGTTATAGGCAACTGGACTTCTTTCAATCTAGAGAGTTTCATAGGTTCTAACTGGAGATGGGAAAATCAGGAGTTTATATCCTGACCTGTGGGTGTAACTAGGAACTGTAGACCCGCACAGTGGAAACTAGAAACATACAGGCATGATGTAGCCCAGCGGAAAAAAAAGCTATTTTGCTCTAAAAATAGAAATGTACAGACACAATGTAGCTGCGTGGAAAGGAGCAAGTTTAACAAGCTCTATTGTTAAAGCCACTTGCTAGTGGTCTCATGTGTTCAATCCTGACCTGTGCAGTGCAAATCACAAGGCAATGTTGCAAGCAGTGCCAAAGAACTGCCTCATGGGCCTAATTCAACTGGAGCCCCTTTATGGTAAATTCATTTTACTTTTAAGTTGTCAAGGACAGATGGAATTTCATTAAAAAAATATATATATGTATATACATATATAAATATCAAAATTCAAGTTTAATTCTCTAAAAGGCCTTCAATCTTTTTCGCAGTGTTGTTTGTCAACATCACTGGTATTCATACAAAATAATAATAATACAAAAAATAACATCTAAAAGGAAGAACATTTTTTTTCAGTTCAACCTCTTAAAGCATGTCACCAAAGTCACTTGGATAAAGCCATGTCATGCAACTCCCCTTGTGGTGGCGAGCTGGAACAAGGTAACAGGTATGGTGATATGCCTGTGCCTGCAACATTGTAATCTGGAATGCTATTGACTGTGAAACGTGGTCCTCATCTGAATCTAATTCTGAGTTCTCGTCCGACCTACGTTCCGGACTCCATCAGTCAGATGTTCATGTTGGCTGTCTGTCTGACAGAAGCCTTGCTCTTATGGAATATTAACACAGTTTTTTTCATGGGTACACTTGGGTACACTCGACAGAGTTTCCAAAATCTAGAAGTCTTTCAAATGTATAGAAGTGAGACAAAACCTTCAATCGCTTACACCTTTAACAAAAGGAGATTTTCGATTTAGATAGACGACCCCCCCCCCTATTCACACCTAGAATGATAACTTTAGCTATAATGACAAATAAATATTGCTCTAATTAATGTGAATGACAACTTTAACTACAGCGGAACATGAAACAATAGCATTAGGATCACTTTCAGTTTTTTCTTTTACTAGGGCAGGGGCGTTATTTCTAGGGAGGTTAGGGGGTCCAATAATCACATCGAGCAAAAATAACCCCCCACCCAATCTTCAGCGGAAAGTTACGCCCTAGGACTAAGGTGATTGTTGGTAAATGTTAAATACTGTTATAGTTAAACTTATATATAAGTTACAGTTATCATTCTAGGTGTGAACAATTGTGCGAATAAGGTATCCTGATGACAACACAACAACAAAAAATTTTTTTAAAGTTTTTTCAATGAAAAGCACACTGAAGGGAAAAGTTTCAACTGCGTAATGGCTAAATTTGGTGTAGATTAGCATCACTGCTAACACTACAAACTAGCATTTCAGTTTTTTGCCTATCACAAAACATCACATGATTCCCACAAAGATGGAGACCCAGATGTCTGCCCTTTCCAACCAGGTCCGACGGGTGGTTTAATTTCTGGCCAGGGTCTCATTCTTTCTTCTAGAACTTTTCCAGCCCTTGAAGCACTGCAGAGTGTAGGAATGGACGGAATCTTATGGAAGCGGTTATACTGGCTTATCTTTCACATCACAAAGAGATCATCTTTAAATAGTTCATAGTGTCAACATTTTTTTCTTCCAAAATAAAAAAAATACATGAAAAAAAAAACAATAAAAAAACATTAACATCTTACAAAAAATGACAAAAGAAAGAAAAAGTTTGCCGCTGAAACGCCAGAATCCCTGCCTGTCACTCGCATCTCCACACGGCTCTCTGCTTTGGCCTTGCCTGAGCCAATGCCGGCCTAGACCCAGGCTCCATCAGACCACAGAGTGGTCGTTGTTGTGGGCACCACTGAGGACAGTGTGGTTGATGGAGGAGGCGGATCGATCTGATCCCTCGGCGGTACCATTGACGTTCTCCTGCCGCTGGCAGCAAAGGATCTGTCTGAAGGTGGCGCTCATCTCCTTGTCGCGGTACGAGTAGATGATGGGGTTCATGGCCGAGTTGAACTCAGCCAGCAGGAGGAAGAACTTCTCAAAGGAGAGCACGTCGCAGTTCACGCAGAAGACGTCCAGCAGCAGCAGCACCAGGCCGGGGGTCCAGCAGATAATGAAGGCCCCTGGAGGACAAGAAAAATGGGCATAACCCATTAGAGGACAGAAATAATAGATCCATTAGAGGACGCACACGGGCCATCACCATAGCCATTGTAGTTCTTCTTAAACTAAATGCATTTACCAAAACTGTACTTGCTTTATGATATTACTACTGCTACTACTACTACTACTACTACTAATAATAATAATTATAGTAATAATAATAATAAAAATAATTATAAAGTAAGGAAAATTATTGCAATTATTATTATTATTATTATTATTATTATTAGAAACATAAGGTATGATAAATTGTAGGAAATCATAGCTTAGAAATATGATTGTTATCCTCCCACTGCACAACACACCACTGCCAAAAAAGCCTCCCTCCATTCATGCCAAACCTATCCAAAACAAAGCCCAAATCTTGTGGTCCTATCAAAACCATTGACTGTAGAAATATACTGTAGTCAAGGGTCAAAACATCACAGAAATGAGGCTTTGGCATTTAGAGAACAGCAATGAAGCCTGGTAGACAAAGCTATGACATGACTTTTCAAAACGTTACAGCAAAACTGACAGAATTGTGTTTTTTACTCACTCTTAGCACAGTAAAAAAAAAACATGTTGATTGCCTCAATAACAATATCTGCCATCACAACACTGCACCTCTCTCCAGACTGTCAGGAGGACAAATATTTTGGCTACAAAAGTTATTTTGTACAAAAGCAGATATTTGTGATGGCTCTGCTTTCTGTTAGTGAATGCAGCTGTTCTTGCACCCTTGACATCACTTGAAAGCTATGCGGTGACTCTCAGCAGTCAGATAAACCCAGTAAGCTGCTAGCAAGCTAATATAGCCTTCCACACTGCATTTCCCGTTCCCGTGCACAAGTCAGGCAAGGAAAGAGAGGGGGTAGGGGGGTATGGGAAAGGGAGGGGCAGCTGTTCAAATCTGACTTTTAGGTGCTCTCCAGTCCAGGAGAGGGAGGGGAAAAGAAACTTTAATTTCCTCCAGCAATCCCACTGCTTAGCCTATGTGTGTTTGCTTAAGTCTTTGTTTTTACACACCAGTCCCCAGAGCACACTTGCCCCTATAGAAATAGAGGATGCAGGCTGCTAGGGACTACGTGTGCCACAGCTCCAGCTACTTGCTGTGCTGTGGGATCCGAATGAATCAGTTGACTATGAGATGCCCCCGTGCTGAACAGACTCCATGGGAACGGCCCAAATACTGATCTAGAACTGCAGGCCATGATAAAACAGCTGCTTACAAAATGCAGCATCCAAAATTATGTCTCTAAGCAATAACAAAAAAAAATTCATCATTCAGCATCCTGTGGTCAAACAAAATACACAAATATTAAAATTGAACACATAAGCATCAATGAGGTTTAAAACTTCTGTGGAGTATACCATAATAAACTCCTTGAATCCTTGAATCCTTGAATCCTTGAACCATGTAGCAAAAATATGTACGTAATTACAAAATCACAAAATCACTTTAACAAAATGTGTAATTCAATTACAGTTACTTTCAAGATGTATTTAGGATTAAATATCTTCTATAGAAACGTTTTCTAAATGTTAGGCGTATAGGCCTAGACCAAAGGCAGAAAAATAAACTCAGTGTAGAAGCACTCAGTTGCTCTCAATCAATGCCTAATAGAAAGACGACTGCCTATACATTGATGTTCTCTAAATGGGGTCAAATATTAAATAGCTATTCAGAGAAAACTGGTCTTGAGGTATTGATGAGGGAGTTTAAAAGCATTTTCATATCAGTCAATGTTGAGTAATGCTGTAAGGTTAATCCTGCCAGGTTTCAAACAACTGAAACAGATTGCAAAAAAAAAATTTAAAACATTTGATCAACGCCGTTCACATGCATATCCTTTCAGCACAAAAAACATGTAAACAATCATATTGTCTTTAGCTTGAGATGGAATTAGCTTACTTGTTTCCTTTTTGATACATATGGGATCAAAGTCATTTGTGTTTGAGCTCATGTCGGTTTGCACTGGATCAAGTTCGTTTATTCAGGAACAGGGAGGCGAAATAGAGGAGCCCATATAGGCTTTAGCTTTAAATTAAAACAACACGGGATCTAATATCAACTTGACACTTATCAGAAAGCATCTCAGGTCATCTTCTGGCTACACTACATGCCTACTTCAGTGCACTGAGAAAGAGGAAGCCTGGCAGGAAATAACTGGGAATATGGGCATTAGCGTAAAGTGCTTAGACAAATACATTTGCCATCACAACAACAGCATCATCTGTCGTCACCGGACCCAAACAAATGCACCTCTTCCATCTTGGAAATGGAATCCACTTCGATTGTGACATCACAAACAACATTTCAGCTCATTTTCGCTCAGCTTCCTGAAAGTGACACCAGAGGAGGTTAATGACGGCTCCTCTTCAGTTGTCTTCTCTACTGGGTGCAGGAACAATGGTCGGGGGTAATTAGGTTAACCCCTCGACCCAAAGCATCCTCCGCGGGCCAGACCAGCGTGTGAGCCCCATTATGGACGACTACTTTCCCATGAGCTCCAGATATGGGGCGCAAGAAACGACTTCCCCCCAAAAGTGATAGTGCACATTTGTGGTAAAAGCCGATATCCCACACGGCCGGGAAGGAAAACCTCAAGACCAAACATATATTTTCCAGTTGGCCTCTGGTTTAACAGCTAATTTGAAACATTTCCTCTGACAAGTGTCATGAGACTGGGTCTCATTTCTTACTGGCATATAATTCTTGCCCACACAAATGACCACAGCACCAGCCCTTGTGACAGACAAAGTTGGGTGCTGTAGAAATATTAGCAGGTGGTGAGGAAGAATCACATTACTCAACAGCATTGATTATGAGAGACAATTTATTCGCTCTCTTTCAGCATATAGTGGCTGAAAGGTCTCTCGAACCTCCTGAAACATGCCATGTGTTGTGTTTCATTAGCGTAAACAGTTCATGTTATGGCAGGGGCAAGATCACTGTTTACTTCAGAGGAAAAAAGTAAGGCCAGTGCACCAAAAAACAGAAAATATTTAAGAAAAAAAGAAAAAAAAGAAAGGTTATTTTGTCAGTGTTGTTAGTTTGGGTGTAAACAATGGCGGTGAGTGTAGTAAGAGTCCCAAACAGCCTCTGTCGCTCTCTGTGTGCTGAGTTGGGCCTCAACTTGGGTATTTAACCTGGCACCCGCTCAAAGCATTGCGCTGACTCCAAACAGGATTCCGATTTATGACTTCCTAGCGGGTCACCTTGCACAATCAAGCCCTGTGGCCACGCTGCTCAAAGGCTGCCTGAGCACTACTCCCATGTGGTGGCGTCCAGGGAAGGGGAAGGGCTCCCTGGTAATGCCAATGAAGTGAACATAGCCCCCTTTCAATGGCCCAGCAATGATAACTTCTTTACTACCTTCTTTTGTACAAGAAAGAGAAAGCATTGACTAAAGTACCTGCAGAGCAGTGCAGTGCTTTGTGCAGTTCTGAGCTGAACAGCCTAATTGTTTTATTATTATTATTTTTTTTTTTTTGTGGTGGACGTCTCATGTTCTGTGGCCAAAGCCAGACCAGGCTGGACAAACAACCCTGTTGTTAACGAGACTTGCTGTGGTTTGCAGCAAACTCCTCCACAGCGCTGAGAGAGCTGATTTTCCACTGTGTCCTTGAGTCCCTGTGTCACTGAGACCCCAGACACTGGGAACAGGACGTGAATGGGAATAGGCAGGGCTTGGTGAAAACAGGGGGCTAATTTGGCCAGTTTGGGGTTTTTTTTGCCCCAGGCGATGATAGCCATGTTGTCCTGTCATCAGAGTACATGTGTGTGTGTGTGTGTGTTTGTGTGTGTGTTTGTGTGTGTGTGTGTGTGTGTGTGTGTGTGTGTGTGCGTGTTGTGATGATGAAGCTGGAACTGAGAACATGTGACTAGTCTTTGTCAGCACTGACTTCATGAAAGGAACAAAGGGCTTGGTCATTATAAAAATTTGGAGTCATCGCAGAATGACTCACTCTCACTCTTGTCCATTACAGTATCAGGGCTGAAAACACCAGACCACACACACACACACACACATTCTGTCTTTGTCTTTTCATCACAACTCTCTTTGCGTGTTATATTCTCATAGTAGAAAAGCCACATGCCAAAACGTTGTTGCAACGTTGCAAGAGACTGGGGTCTCTTTCTTCAATCAATGATTGTTTCCGTGACCAGCATCTCCCCAAGAGTGGTGTGCATCAACTTGTCACAGGAATTCCTCACACAAGCACACAAGCCATTTCAGTGAGAGATCAACTTTTTTCCCATTCACAACTTTGCCGAAATGGTGTGTGTGTGTGTGTGTGTTTGTGTGTGTGTGTTTGTAAAGGGGGGGTTAGGGAATTAGGGATTGGGTGGTGGTGGGTTTTGGCACCTGTGAAACTGCAAGACACATGCCTTGCATGGTTTCATGCAAATAGACGGATCAGGGTCCTGGGTGAATGTCCGAGTCCCATTTGTTCTGCATTTGGACATGCAGACCTTGTTTTCGCAGCGATTTTCTACGAACCTTGCTGGCCGCCAGCTCCACACATTAGCAGACACACACACACACACACACACACACACACACACACACACACACAGCAGGCTGAAAGTGAGTGGATAACAGAATGAGACGATTGTCAGTGTCCAGGCTTCCTAGTTATTTCAGGCTATCCACATTAATTTGATATCATTTGAGTTTTTATTTCTGTCTTTGTTTATTTGTCTCCTAGGAAACAGAAATCTCATGTTTCATTTGTATAAAATTGTATGAAAAGCATACTCCTCATTTCTGTCATTATGATAAGATAAATAAACTTTGTCCACTCATTTTTGAAGAGGCTTAATGAATGGACTTGTTTTGTTTTACCAGGACAAGTTTACCACTGATGCATAGTTATGATATTGTCTAGGCCACAAGAGAAGCCTTTTTGTATATTAACAGTAAACTTGTGTGTGTGTGTGTGTGTGGTGCGCGTGCCTGTGTGTTTGGTGTATGCTTATGGCAGATGATATCAAGGGTGGATGGAGTGATGGATGAATGTTTTTCCCCATGATAGCACTACCCAGATTCGGGAATAACTCTAACTGTTAATGCATCCTAAAAGCCTGGCCTGTGTCATCTGTCCAACAGATGTGATCTAGAGACAGAAATCTTCCCTGAAAACATCCACCTCGCTTACACACTCACTCAGTCACACACACACACACTCTCTCTCTCTCTCTCTCTTTCACACACCCAGACACACACACACAAACACACAAACACACAAACACACACACACACACATACACACTGTTACATGCACTGTTAAAATACAACATCCCTCACTGGCCCTCTGCTCCTGGTTAAGATGGCAGCGACAGTATGGAAAACAAATCTGGTGGCATGACAGGTCATCAACAGGAAGTGATGTCGACCCTGCAAAGCTAGTATGGAAAATCCATCTGTCCGTGTCTCTGCTGTCCACAAACTTCCTCTGTATTGAGAAAGACAAACTTTACAAGCCTGATAAAGTCATCATAAAGCATGTCGTCTATAAAGACTCGAGATCAAAATCGAATGATTTAATCGGCTGACAAGACACAGTGAAACAAAGTGAGAATGTGGATGATGGCAAACAGAGTGTGAAATGTGTCCTAATGCATCACATGCGTCACTATAGCGGGCAATATCAAAAACAGACCTCTCAAGAAATGTCACTGCTACACTGGAGCCCAGCCTAGCTGATTTAGAAACAGGATGCTAACAAATACCGTAGATAGCTGATAATGTGCATTATTCAATGGGGTTTTGTGGTTGTATGTTATACAACAGGTTTGTGAGGCTGTATATTATAAAACAGCTTCATGAGGTTGCACATTATACAGCAGGTATGTGAGGTTGTACATTAAACAGCAGGTTTGCGAGGTTGTGAGGTTGTACACTATACAACAGGTTTGGGAGTCTCATGATATTGTTTGAGGCTTCGGCCGAACTACACCCGTGGGGATATCCACGAACCACCTCCCTCCCACTTGTGTTATATTGCTTAAGTTGGAAGGCAGCTTCAAGGGTCTAAGCAGGGACACAGCAGATCTGTGCAGTATCAGATGCGGAGCAGATGGGGGAGATCTCTCAGATCCTTTGGCTCGTAAACTCCAGCCGGACCCGACCTGCGGGGGGTGCAATTGAACGGAGAGCACAGAGGGGAACCAAGAACTGCCAAGAACCCAGAACAAAGAACACAGGTCAGAGCAGGGTTGCTTACATGGTCCAGAGAAGTGTTCTGACACAGAGAAATACAACCTGCTCTTGTTTTATACCGGCTCCTTCTGACCCAATATGGACAAGGATCTCTTCAGGGCTAGACCCGGCCTGCATTTGGCCTAATTTTACATTAGGGTATAATGAAGATCTAATCTGGACTAAAAATCCACAAGGGTCAGTTAGGGATTCAAACTGGCCTGAAATAGTTGCTGTTGGACTTGTTTTTGGAGAGAGAAAACACTCAAAGTAAAAAAAATAAATAAAATGAAAAAAAAAAAAAAATGAAGCTAAACATTTGTCTGTGATTTCTGTGCTAGAGGGAAAAGTATATTTTTTCCTGCCTGAGGCTGCTGCTGTTGTCCTCCATTTTCCATCTCCCTCTTCCACGCTGCTTCCCCACACACCTCAGGGTCTAAACAACTACAGCACTGTTTCCTGTGCCACACATGGGCCAGAGGGTTGTGTGTGTGTGTGTGTGTGTGTGTGTG
>JAGFZM010002233.1:148217-162663 GCA_017657215.1 Limnothrissa miodon
TGTGTGTGTGTGTGTGTGTGTGTGTGTGAGGGGGAGGGGGGTATCTCTGGGGGTCTCTCTGTCTCTGTGACTGGGCTTCTGGTTCTGGCCCCTTGAGAACTACAGAGGTGGGGCACTGGAACCAGCAGGGTGGGGTTGGGGGGGGGGGGGGTAACGACAATGGCGACAATGACAACAGAGTGGGCTAGCCACTCCACGCTCTAGGAAGCAGCTATCGGTCTGTGGAGAGGGAGAGTGCAGGAAGTCAACAGGCGCTTTGTCTCAGGGAGAGGGGGTGGAGGGTGCCGGGGCGACGGGGCGACGGGCGACGGGCTGGTGGCAGCGGCTAGGTAAACACACACTGCCGACTTGTTGTTGAAGCGTGCGTGCGAAAGAAAACAACTTTTTCTGACGTTTACATTTCGGAATTCCACCCTTGTAAATGTGGGCCCTAGGAAGGAGCCGGCTCTGTGTGTGTGCATGTGTGCCGGGAGGAACGAGGCACCTTGTAAACTCAGCCTGGTGTCCCAGCGTCACAGTGACGGGGTCCTATCCTAAACACACCGCCTCTGGCTCCAGGCCTGAACAACATGGCCCATTTTGTGCCGACTTTATTTCAATCTGACGTTCGAAAGGGTCAGGGTTTGAAAGACTAAAAGTCAAAGATTTGTAAGTTAGGAATATAATTAAAGAAAACGCTGTGCAAGGCTGAAACTCTTTTTTGACTGCAGATAATGCGATCAATGGCTGAAATACTGACATTGTTAGCTTTTAATTAAGGGGAAATCCAGTGAGAACAAATCGACAGCCCCAATGTTCAAGGTCACCAAGTGCTGTTTGTTGGACAAAGAACCAGAAAATTTGATACAGCAGATAATGAACCGACAGCTAACTTTAACTGAGTGGGGCGTAAGAGAATTAAATGTGCCACTTTTAGCTATCTGTTATCCGTTATCGTTCTGTCTATTCTATCACACCCTCGGACTCTTTATTGCACCAGAATCTTTGTTGTATCCCCAATATCTAGATGTATCACATGCTGTATCACATTTTCTAGTTTCTTCTACTGACAGCACTAAGTCATATTGACAGGAAGCCCTTTAGATTCATCCCCATAAAATTATCCTAGGTGCACAATATGTAGCCTGTGCCAAATGTCTTTAATTATTGGATCTTAAATGTAACTCCACCTGGATCCATTATGGAACGTTGTCTCATCTCACTTTTTACTATGTGGCTGACATGACAATACAAAACACTTCACTTGACTGGATGTCTCTTTCATTCTGGATAGCTCCTTTATTCTGTAATGGCCGTCATCAACAGAGCTCCCTGTAGGACTGCACATGCAATTGCCCCAACATATCTAGCGTGTCACGGCATGGACTCTCACTCATTTTAGAAAACCTCCAACATGGCTGTATGTTAGTGACCTCCCTCTGAGCTCTGACACTAGCACTGGGTTAGTAATGGATTAAACCCAGAGCAAAAACCCACTGCCCCTTGCCTTGGCCTCCATGTCAGTTCTCTACACGCTCTGCATATGATTATGGTTACAAGGTAACTGCAATGCACTCTTTGCTCGGAAATATGGGGGGTGGTTCAGTAGGTGAAGGTCACTACTAGCCTGGGACTCATCAAGTACACAGATGCTGTTCATACAAATATCCTCGCTAGTGTTTCTTGTACAAATAAGGAAAACAAGTCTGATTTTCTTTCACTGATAAAACGTCATCTCTTCATGACTGGGATGAAATCTCTTCATGACTGGCACTAAATGTATGGTGTCAAACTTGCTCATGACATTCAATGTGGTATTGTCTATGTCAATTTCGATCTTCTGTGGTTCAAGTGTGATTTTTCTCACACTCAAACAGCGGTTGTGCTTTGGGGCTTTCCACCTTGTGCTTCCCCCGCAATAAAGGAAACTCAATGAACAGAAGGTTGTGGCTTACACTGTGTTCAACCTATGTGCCTTCAGGTGGAGCAACTGAAACTTGGCATGCACAAAGCAGCCCTTTCCACTGGACACAAAAACAGTCACTAGTGTAATCACATCACATTTCAAGACTTTAAGAACCCTATACCACACCTTAGAACAATGCTCATTGATTGCTGATTTTCAGAACTATACCTCACCCTAGAAAAAAGCTCATGATATTTAGAACAGTACCTCACCTTTGAGCAATGCTCATGTTTTTCAGAACACTACCTCACCTAAGAAAAATGCTCATGATTTTCAGAATACTACCATACCTTAGATTCAGAACAAAGCTCATGACTTTCAGAACACTACCTCAGCCTTGGAAAAATGCTCATGAATTTCAGAACAGTAATTCACCTAGAACAATGCTCATGATGTTCAGAACACTATCTTATGAAACAAATGCACAAATGTCCAAGAACATGCTGCCGAATATAAAACAATACGAAGATATATTGAAACATACCAATAAAAATCAGTTACAAAAACAGTGTGCCACTACTTTGAGAAGAACCTCCATGATTAGTCAAGAATGCAGGGACTCACCTAAAACTATGACGACAGTTTTCAGCAGGCTCATCATTGTGTCCCGGTTGCGGCGTGGCCCAGAGCTGTGCCGGGACATGCGCATAGTGCGCTGGCGTACATAGACGAAGATGTGGGCGTATAGCACCACCATCACGACGAAGGTGACCAGGTTGAAGATTGCCCAAAAGATCAAGTAGGAGTTGCTGTAGAGGGGTGCCATGTTGGAGCAGGTGCTGATGTCACAGATGCAGTTCCAGCCCACACTGGGGATGGCTCCCATGACGATGGACATGGTCCAGATGATGACGATGACCACCACCACCCGGCGGTTGCTCATGCGCGTGTGGAGCTGCATGCGGAAGACGGTGATGTGGCGCTCGATAGCGATGGCCAGCAGGTTTGCCACCGACGCCGTCAGGCTAGTGTCGATGAGGCCCTGCCGCAATAGCCATGTGCTAACCGTCAGCCGCCGTGTATTGGGACCTGTGTTGAACATCAGGTAGAAGTAGGCCAGCCCGGCGAAGAAGTCAGCCGCGGCCAAGTTGGCCATCAGGTAGTAGATGGGAAAGTGGAAGCGACGGTTGACATAGATGGCGACCATAACCAGCAGGTTGGCCAGCATGATGAAGATGCAGACGGTGATGCCCAGCCCCATGACCAGCATGCTGACCGCGTTCCAGTCCTGGGCCAAGGTCTTGCCACTGCGGTTGTAGAAGAAGGCAATGGTCTCGTTGTAGTAGCACTGGCCATCTTCTACGTCCATCTTGAAAGGTTGGGAATCTAGAGAGAGAGAGAGAGAGAGAGAGAGAGATGAGTGAAGCACGTGTGGTAATGATTTAACCTTATTCTGATTCTAGCTCCTGTCTGAATTCTGAATTCCAGCAGAATTGCTGTCTGTGTTATAGAGTCAGGGTTTTAAGAGTTTTCAGGACTTGAATACCTGACAGGAAAGGGTCTATCTACCTTTGGTAACTGTAATTCTCACTTTGAAAAGCAATTCAAAAGGCAATTCTTCTCATGGTATATCTGTCAAATTCTGAATTGTCTTCTGCCTGAAATAGTTTAAAATAAAGGATATAATGGATTTTCTTAACTTTGACGAGCATTTCACAAGATCCAAAAAATAATTATTGGGCTATCGGTCAAATGCTGAATTGAGCAAGCTTCCTTCAACACATCTTCATTTCTCATGATGTTTGTCATAAGAGACACATATTTTTCTCTCTCTTTATTTTCTCAAGAGGGATAAATGCCATTTCCTTCACACACTGAAATCAGCTAATGAAATCCAAATGGCCCTGCTAAGAGAGACTGAACTGTGCAAGAGAGGAACAAACTGTGTTTTGATGAACACCTGACTGAATGTCCTGCTGTTTAAAAAAAAAAAAAAAGGTCTTTTCACAGCTCGAGGTGTGACCTCAACCTTGCCTGACACCACGGCACAGCCTTTACATTAAGGGGGGATTTAAATACTATTTACATCTGCTGTTTTCTATAAACTCTCCCACCTTCCAAAGAAACATCCCAAGCACAGAGCAACCAAACCAAATACAGATATTTGCTAATGCAGCATTTGTGTGTGTGTGTGTGTGTGTGTGTGTGTGTGTGCACGCGCAAAGCAGCCATAACACTTGGGCTCTGCAGGTCTGCAGGGTTCCTCTCTGGGCTCCACTCTGCCCGGCACACACACACTCATAAACACACTCAGGCACACACATACTCGTGCACACACACACACACACACACACACACACACACACACACACACACACACACACACACTCATGCACACCATGACTCACTCCTGTGCCCCAGCTACATGTGAATTGGCCGATTCTCCCAAACACCGAGCACAGGAAACAGGGCCTCAGAGAGACTCCAGTTTAGCCGAGTGAGGCAGAAATTTAACCCCTTAAAAGGAAGGGATGATGAAGCACCACACACACACACACACATACACACACACATTTACAAATAATCTCATTGTGAAAGGAAAGCAAAAAGCAAAAACGTAGGAAACCTTACAGTTTTTGTCCACCTTGAATATTTATTGTAGTTGTAGGGAAAGTGGTTTTAAAAAATGACGCTTTGATTAATTGCAGTTAAGTGGTGTGTCATGATTCGTTTGACACACTAATGGTAAACAATACAAATGAATGTGGCTTAATAATGTATTTATTTTAATAGGAGTGACAAGGGTGGTCTCTCCTAAAGACTAACATAGGAAAAAATCTGTGGGGAGTTGTTGACCTTGCGACAACTGCTGAATAATTATGTGGGGGTAGTGACATAGGAACACCTAATATGTGGGATATTTGTCACAAAGTCTCTGTCTATAAACGATTGTTAATGCTTGTGACTGTAAACAAATGTTTGTGTTTGTCTACTGCCCACGCTGATTTGGTACCAGCCAGCCTCCTGGGCCATTAAGAGAGGCCATTGTTCCCTTATGGTTCTGTGTGTGTGTGTTTGTGTGCAAGTGCTTGTGTCTGTGTATATGTGTTTGTGTGTGTTTGCGTGCGCGAATGTGGGTGTGCATCTGGTAGTGAATGTGTGTGCATGTGTTTGAGTGTTGTGTGTGTGAGAGAGATTGTGTGAGTGTGTGTTGTATATGTGTGCTGTGTGTGTGAGTGCATATGTGTGTGAGAGAGAGATTGTTTGAGGGGTTGTTTGTATATGTGTGTATGTGTGCGCAAGTCTGAATGAATGCACGTTGTATCTGTGTGCGCACGTGTGTGTGTGTGTGTGTGTGTGTGCGTGTCTGCTGCAGCTGAGTGCAGTTGAACTCTCCGTCTGTGTTTGTTTCTGCTGTCAAACGCTGATTGTTGAGGCGGGGAGAGGACTCTCCCACTAATAGTCCATGAGGGGATATTTGCCCATTCAGACGGCAGAAGGCAAAGCAGTGGAAACAGAGACATTTAAGAAAGAAAATCTCCTCAATAGAGCTAATGAAAGAATATCACACAGCAGAATATCATCACTGTGGTTGACTTGTAGCAGATTATTTTGCTCTAAGGCCTGGTGTGTGTATGTTTGTGTGTGTGTATGTGGGTTTGTGTAAGGGGAAGGGAAGCGTGGGCTGGGTGTTGAGACTATGCTGATCTTCAGTGATATGTATGTGTAAGTGTGTGGTGGGTGGGTGTTGGGGGAGGTGTGTGTGTGTGTGTGTGTGGCACCCCGGGCAGGCGGCTAGTTTGAGGTTCACGCGAGACAGATCCTGTCATTGTGTGGGTGTGTGTTTTATCACCGC
This sequence comes from Limnothrissa miodon, assembly GCA_017657215.1. Classification (NCBI taxonomy): domain Eukaryota; kingdom Metazoa; phylum Chordata; class Actinopteri; order Clupeiformes; family Clupeidae; genus Limnothrissa; species Limnothrissa miodon. The sequence goes on from JAGFZM010002233.1 coordinate 153,959, forward strand.
TGCTCATTGCTCTGATCTCACCATGCCATAAAGCCATGCAGCCAAACAAAAGCACTCCTGTGCTGGAGATGCCGTTCGTCCGTATGTCCGGCTTCCTTCTCTCCACTATCGCCACGGTGACCACCACTGAAGGAGTGGTCGGGGAAAAAAAACACTCTCTCCTATCTTACGCTGACAAGACCACCCTTGCTGCCATCTATACATAAAGACAGACAGACTGCCAGCCTGCCTGCCCGTGGGGTGGAGAGGGTTATCATTATCACAAAGCACATCCGGGTGGAGGAGGCCAAGGTCCATCCTCCACCCCTACAAAAAGCACAGGAAATGCATGTCACTCCATGACACTCCATCACTGCCCAAAGGACACTGAGCCAGAGCCAGCACCAGCACTGAAACCAGCCATCATGGAATGATCTCTACTTGCATAATGATAACAAGATGTGAATCTGAAGCAAATATATAAATCTAAAGAAAAATATTGCCATTCATAGCAGCCAGTCACACAATGCAATAAAATGATGTGGTTATGTTTTATGTTGAGATCTGATCAAAAACTCATCTCAAACCAAACAGTCAGAATTTCCAGTTATGATTTCCGCAGTGACAGCAAATTTGATTGCCCACTTTCCTTCAATCTGATTGGCCACTTTCCTTCAATCAGTGAATTTGATTTGACAAAAGTAAAGATTATCTGTCATGGCTGTCTATCATCATCAGAACACTGTTGCACCCTAATTATCGAGCTGATGTAATCCTTTGTTGATGAGGCAGTTGATGTGCCCTGTGCCATCTAGGATTACCCCGACAGACATCACTTCTGAAATATCGATGGAAACCAGGGGGTTATGAGTATGGATAATGATGCTGGGTTACCCACTCTGGTGACACACCACATCAATTGGTGATATGCTACATCAAACATTGTATAATTACTTTTACTGTAGTTTTCTTTTTCTTTTTTCTTACATTGAGTTTTTACCCATTGATTCGTTCAGTGATCATTTTAATTATTTTAAATAAACACAGAAGACTGTCCGATACAGTATGTGCATGACACATGTAGAGCTATAAATCTTTATCTTTTTATATACTTTGTTTATATCCTGTTTTTCCTTTCTTCTTTTTGTGGTCAGTGCAAATAAGACATGTGCTGTATATGCAGCATGCCTCGGCTCATACCCAGTTTCAGAACAGAAGTGGTATTTTAGCAAGACATGTTAAGAATAGCTTTTTGCAGTAGCTCAGTGATCTTTGTGGGGAGAGATATTACCCTGATGCTAAATTGGCCTCTCTCTAGCTGTATAGTACCTACTAAAGTAGTGCAGTACTCATATACTTTTCTGTGACTGACAGTAACAGCAATAACAAAAGTGTGCCGTCATGCTTATGTATTATATTCCCAATATAGAGACATTATGAGTGTGGAAGGAAACACCACGCCCCAACCTTATGTATTATCTATCCTTATAAATTATCAATCCCGGGCTACTGGGATTGGGATTACCACACAAACTCAGCACATGGATACTCTTAAAGGTCAATCAATAGCTATGGTTCCAGGTCCCCAAAGCTCATAGTAGGAAAAACAACAAAAAACATCTGAATACAGCAACGACTATCTGGAATACCTAGAACAGGGCACAGTCAGCACACTATGCTTTGTTCAGTTACCATTAGTTATTGGTATTTTGTATTACATCAAATATTCAGGTTCTTTTTTCCTATGCACAGCATTAAGTGACCTTCAAGAACAGGGCTATTCCCACTGGAGATCTCTTTTACAGATGGCAACTAATGCCACAAGGAGATCCACGGTCTATCTGGCTGATCTGCGGTCGTCATGCCCAGACATGAGCCAAACCTGGGCCGTATCTCCAGCTCCAGCTGTCTATGGAACAGAGCAGTGCTGTGCCCCGTTATCTGAGAAAAAGAGGCACCCTGTTAGCCAATAAAAATAATAATAATAAAAAACTCACAGGTGACAATCCATGAGATCTATTCTTTTGATAAAGTTAATTATCAGTCCAGGATGTTGTTTTTACTTTACTATAAGCTAGGCCATATCTGGGCCAGCTCCAGTGTGTGGAGCTGAGCAGTGCTGTGTACAGGACACAGGCAGAGACAGCCTCTCTCAGCCTTGCTTTGTGCAACTCAGGCAAAGCTCGGATCCATTTCAGCGCAAGGGCTATGCCTGGCAGCACACAATAGGTACATTGTTCTAACCAGCAGCGCTGTCAAAAGGCAGTGAAAGTGGATTTTTTTGTTTTGTTTTTACAATGAATAAATTGTTCACATTTGTACATTCTTGATGAGGTAATACGCGTTAGTGAAATTGAGGGAAAAACTAAAGTGTATCTAATTTATGGTCACACTTGGGCAGAGAGTCATCTGCAAGCATTTCACTGTTTGGATTCATTTCAGCTCTTCAGCAGGAGAGGGGTCAGAGGCACCGCTAACAGCTACAGCTATGTAGCCTAGCAGCTAGCCGCTAGCAGCTCAACCCAGATGAATCGGGGCAGGGAGAAATGTGCCTCACTCTGGAATGTGTCTCAATAACTCTCATACTATACACTCATGGCACCATCTTGGGAGGACAAAACTAACAGAGAATTTACTCCTAGATGATATTAGAAATGCCTCCGACATCTGTGTTTTTACATCTAGGTTCAAAACTCATGTTCACAGGCTTTCCCCAGCAACAAGTCAGTCTTATCATGGATTGAGGTAATTCAGTGTTTTACCTCATTCTTTTCCTCAGTGTAAATATAAATGAATACATATAATTTTAACAATAATCTTCTGCTTCAGCAACTTGGTAAGGACAAGTTGTGTTTAAAACATATGTTACCTTCTTATTTACCCACATATTTACTCACTAGCAGTTCCACACAGATAGAAGTGTCTATGCTGAGCGTGTGTTTAACAGATATGCTGCAAACACTAATGCAATACAGACATGGGCCCAGGGAAGAACCGGATACAAGTTGCTCAGCTATAAGAGTGCTGAGTGGGCCCAGTTAAAGGAGAAATCTGGAGTGAATTAATCTTCAGTCCAGCTGTTTAAGGTCACAGAGTGCTGGCGCCAGTAAAAAAAAAAAAAAAAAAAAAGAACCTGGAAGGTTGATGTTTGATGTCACATGAATTAAATAATGAATCCTCATAATCTCCACTAAACAGGAAGCACTGGAAAATAAGAGAGTGCATATGCCACATTTAGATAGTCTTAGTCATTATTCTAATTTAATATTCAATATGCTGTTTCAAAATTTCTAGTCCACTCTATGACCACGAACAATGCCTTGACTGACACAAGATTTCTCCTTTGATTGTTTTCTGCTACAAGAGTTGACATTGAAGATGGCTTAGGCTTCCTGGCATAAAACTGTATTTTAGGAGGGCGCTTTATACTAAAGCAATTACAAATGTATTTTATCCATCAAAGACCCATCAGAAATTGGCAGTCTTAGACACTGTAATGCATTGTAACACTTAACAGTGTTGCATTATTGTTAAACGTCACAGTTCAACTACCACATTGACTCATGTTGCACACTGAAATGAAATACTCAGTGGACTTGTTGTCCTAATTTTGCTGCATATAGAATGCAATTCAGCCTTGATTTAGAGAGCAGGTTTAGTACTGTAGCAGTTTGTAGCTCGGCTGCAATATGTGTGAGGGTAACATGTAGTCAGAGTGTTCAGCTTGAAGCTCAAAAAGAAGTCCAGTTGCCTCTAACCGAAAGACTACCACTACCTGGATAAATGAGAATCTTCACAGACAGTAATGCAGTGTACACATCCACACTTCTCCAAGAGTGAGACACACGCAAGCTAGGATCAGGGTGATTTATGCAGTCCTGTGTTCAAGCCCTGCTCTGCCTGACCATCAAAGTATCCCTGAGCAAGATACTGAACCCCGTTTCTCCTATTGGCAGCTTGCTCCCGTTGTAAGAGTCGAAAAGTATTTAAAAAAACCCTTTAAAAACATTCTGCTCTACCCCTCAGTGTTGGTTTCCTGAGGAACCATTTTTTCAAATATCACCCCCCCCCCCCCCCCACACCCACACACACACACACACACATACACATACACACATATACACACATGCATACAAACCTCTATGAGCTCCATTGTGTGAGGTCTGGGTGCCATGTTGAATGGAATGTACATGTAATACGAGAGGCTGACAGAATGCAAAAGGCTATCACAATAATTCCATAACATTCTATGGGTAATCTGTGAAAATTTCTGACCTTTCAAATGAAGCTAACCAAAATGAACACAGTAGAGAACTTGGGGTTGTTTGGCTATGGGTACCTTGTGAAGCACCCTTGTTAAGGCTTTATTGGAGTGTCTAAGTAGACTAGAAATAGACCAGTAACAGACTATTTGAGAAAGAGAGACGAATTTTAGCTTGCTCTTGCACACGTTTTAAGAGACGTGCATCTACTTTAATGAGGTGATGTCAGACAGGGTTGGTTTGACACTGTTTGGATGACAGCAGAGGAAGCTGCAGGTCAAGGAGACAGTGTTGGTCAAAGCCCAGACGAAAAACAACCATTTGGAAACCACCAGAAAGGCATTAGCATACTGAAGTCCTGACCAGAAACTACTATGCTAATACAACACTGTATGTCGGAACACAAGAGATTAGACTAAAAGCCCACAGTTTGGCTGTCATTTCTGCGAAGCAAAACTGCATTGAAGACTGCAGAAACTGCACCAACACTGCACCTTGGACTGCGAGAGATTATACACTCCCACCAAAACTTGTAAACCGCAAACTGAACTCCACATTGTCCATAAGAAACTGCACTAAACACCAAACAGCACCAATAGGTGTTCCTATCCTTGCCTACAATTCACATTCGCCTTTCTCGTCACGGCAGAAAGTTACAACCAGTCACTGAGGTCACTGCAAACAGTGCAATCCAACAGTGAGGATATATTGCTGAAGATGACAGATGTTTTCTGCCCTGCTCAGTCATGCTGTTATGAGTTGTCATACCAGGGGTCTGATGTAAACCCCAAATATTTCTCTCTTTCTCTGGGAACAACCTTGCATTTTCTCAGGAAAACTAGCCTGAGGCCTCTGTTGATGCTGAACTCAAAAGGAGACACCTTAGTCATACACATCACAGCTACTTCATAGTATACCATGCATAGATAAAGTAAATAAAGTAGACACAATTAAAAATCTAGCAAAAATGAACAATGCTTCACATGTAAAAAAGAAACCTGTATGACATTACATACAAGGGTCATTATGACCATGACAGCAGATCTAAAAATCTCTGTAGGCCCTCGGAAAATAGACGAGCCTTTAGGCTGCTTGTGTTACCCTCCTACAGCCAGAACCACAAAGAACCACTTAGACATAGAGACAGACACACATACAGACAGACAGAGACAGACAGATATTCAGGCAGACAGACAGACAGAGACAGACACTAGCCACTGTTATGGTAAATCAGGAAATCAGGTTTAATTGCACTACCGGTTGATGCTATCATTGCAGGGTGTAAATCATAGGTTGTAGAAGTGGCACAATTCAGCACAGCGCACCCTGGTGGCTGCGAGGTGAAGTACCACAGGGATGCTAATCTAGAAGTACAGAGAAGTACTGTCCTCTCTGTGTTCAGTGTGGATGAGTGGCTTTGGCTACAAGACTGAGCAATGAAAGACAAACAAAATGGGGGCACGCATGGAGGTAGGCTAAAGGAGGTATGGGTTTGGTGAGAATCTGAATCTGGAGAATTTCAAAAACAACAACACTGGGAGAGGAAACCCAAAAAAAGGGGAGAAGGAGAAGCAAATGAGTTGGCCATCTGGACCATGATCTTTCCAAGCCCAGCAGTGGGTCTGCAAAACTGCTTTAACAGAGTTGGGGGTGTATAGGGGTTGGGGGCAGGGGGTGCTTTATTCCTCCAGTCAGAAGCGCAGGCTCCCATGACGACTGAATACTTCTATGTTTCAATATCCGGGACACAGGGTGACGGCCGACAGAGTCTTGTCAGCCTCCTAGTTGTTTTTTTTTTCTAACTCTGATATCAATTTTTTTTAACAAAGGTAGAACACCTAGTCCAACTTTAAACAATTCTCTACGAGTGCATGTAGTTTATAGAGAATGATAGCTTTGTTTTGCACGCTGTGAGTTCCACACTCATGGTGTAGAAACTAAAGTGTAGAACTAAAGTGTCGAAAACGAAGCCTTTTGTCCATGCACTGCTGGGCCCACCTACAGACAAGGAAAGAGCAGGCCAGGAAGAGTGAAGTCATGCTTCCAACCCCTCAACGAGAGGCGACGCGAGATGTCTTCAACACTTTCCAGAGCGCCATCGATATCCTGTCACGAGAGGCGAGATTTCTTTAATGCTTTTCAGAACACCACCAACGTACTGTCACGGGAGGCAAGATGTCTTTAATGCTTTCTAGAGAGCCGACGGCTCCACCCGCACTGTCAGCAGCAGAGACAGCCAGAGTAAGAGTGTGAAAGTGAGAGTGAAAAACATGTCTTAGAAGAAAAGAGAGTGTGAAAGAGAGCACTATAGACAAATCCAGCGAAACACGGAAGTAAAGCACCCCCGCCATTGCTGCGTTCCTTTGCTGCTAAGGAATAGTGTCAGAGATGGTGTGTTAAACGGTTTTTGGTAGCATTGGTAGCTTAAGTTCTAGATATCTTCATCACATGCCAGACCATGAATGAAATAATCCTGAATACCTGTAAGAACACGTAGGCTACTTTTACAGCTAACTGGTCGTGGTAAATAGGCTATTTGTTTTTAAACTTGTGAAGCTTGTGAGCATATTAGCAACACAGCTAATAATAACAGTGTTCATTTTGAACATATTAGCAACACCACTAGTAACGAAAGCGTTTGGTTTTATTGTTGTCATTATTAATAAACAAAACAATAAATGCATTTTGTTGTCAATGAGTTACTTTAATGGTAATTACTGTGAACATAGCTAGTACTGACAGCGTCAGGTTTGTGAATATTAGCAACACAGCGAGTAATGACAGCATTTGGTTTAATTGTTGCAATTATTGATGACAATAATACATTTTGTTATTTTAAAAATTACCTTCATCGGCAAGTTTAGGCCACTGCCTAACGTCCTCTACCCAATGCTCAATTTCCATCACCATTCAATTTAAAACTGTTCGCTGGATTTGTCTATATGCGAGAAGGAGAGAGAAAGAGATCAGTATGTGAGAAAAGGAGAGAGAGAGAGAGAGAGAAAGAGCAATATACAAGAGAGAATAAGAGAGTGAGAGTATGTGAGAGAAGGATGGAGAGAGACAGGTAGAGAGAACAATATGTGAGAGAAGGAAAGAGAGAGAGGGCAATATGTGAAAGGAGAAGAAAGAGAGAGATACAGACCTCCACCACCTCCACCCTTAGTGTATTAAACACACTGTGAAGAGGACGCCCTCTGATCTGTGTGCTAATGATGGAGTGTGTGAGGTTGGAGAGAGGTGGGTGTGTAAGGTCACTGAGAGGTCACTGAGCCACTGATGAATACATTTCTCAAAGATGAAAGGCTCCTGTGTTAGCAGACAAGCTAATTAGCCATTAATTAACGAGGCCGTGATGCTCTGTGTGATAGCGGAACTTGAGGAGTCGTCGCCAGTCGTCTTGTAAGCAGCTGAGTAGAGAGACATATCAAGAGGCCAGGACCACTCCCACAGACACACTCAGTCACTTTCTCATTCACTGTCCTCTCTCTCTCTCTCTCTCTCTCTCTCTCTCTCTCTCTCTCTCACACACACGTTGTTCTCCCTCAGGGTTTCCTCACCCAGAGTGATGGACTCCGCCTAATTCACTTCCCGGCAGATCAGACTAAAGCAATTTATCCCAACTGATTGATCCTGTTTTTCAACGTTTTTATTTTGTTTTGTCTCATAAATCCAGCTCATTCCCTCGCTTTACAGAGCTAACTGCCTATATACATATACTGATTTCAATCATTTCATTTTATAAACGTTATTCTAATGTTCAAAAGTTGGAAAAAAGGGATAGAGTTCCCAAAATCCTTGGTGATCACAATACAGATCGTAGTTATCATTTTTGCTCTATTGTACCATATTCACAAACACACACAGTAAGGAGCAATCGGTGAGGATGTTGTACAAACAACAGCTATCTGACCACATCTATCTGAAACCTCACTTCCAAAACCAATAGCCATAATTTTTAAGAGGGATGTGGGAATTGCTGGAGCACAATTAAACATTAAACTCTCCACCAATTCCCAGAATCCTTCACTCCCTAATTGGACTGTATTCATGCAGAGTGTGTTTTCGTAAAACTGATTCTGACCAAGCAGAGGGACAGAGCTTCACCACTGGCCATCAAACACACACAAACACAAACACACACAAACAAACATTTCACCTCATACATACTACACAAAAACATACAATATATAGTGCAACCACGCATCAGAATTACTCATATACACATAAACATACACACAGACATATACACAGGCATTAACACACACACAGACCCTCTATCTCTTGCTCTAGTGATTTAAAAGAACGCAGCATAGTTTTGCTGTTTTAATACAGCCACTCTGTTTTTTTATGTGTTTAAGTGCCTGAGCTACTACCACACCCCTCCACCTCCAGCCTTGTTTGATGGGGTTTAGCTCTGTCAAACTCAGTAACTTGTCACACACACACACACACACACACACA
>JAGFZM010002234.1:0-19375 GCA_017657215.1 Limnothrissa miodon
GAGAGAGAGAGAGTTTTTAAACAATGCACATTGTAAAGTATTTTAATTTTTGTTTGATTTATGTTTAGTGTATACCTCAGTGTATGTTCAGTATATATATCCCATTTTACCTCAGTCAAAAGATCTTGATCTTGAGACATGCCATAGGACAGTGAATGCAAAAATGAAAAATAAAAATGTAGATGTCATCATGGATTGTTCCCAGATATTTCCCATGACTCCCACACCTGCTGCTTTTGTTACAGTAGCTTCATGCCTAGTCTCTCACCCTTCATTCTGCCCTACTTTTGCAATACAGTACATAAATGTCATGACATAAGCAATACTCTCTCCTGTGTGCTGTTTAACTATAGCGTCTGCAGTGTCCAAAAATAGAGCCGCCATCAGCTAGCCCTCTGTTTCACGGTGAGCTCCAGAGCCAGTATTTTATCATTGTCCTCCTCACGCTGTCAAATTCACATCACCCAAGCGTGACCTCATACATTCTCCTTACTCCACGCCATCTCCTCCAGAGTATGCTAAGCCTGTGCCTCTGTGCACAGAGGAGCCACTTCTGTCCGAGTGCCATTGGCGTGGACGAGTGGCCCATTTAATCCCATTAAATAGATCAGTCCATCCACGTCCCGCCGTATCCTCTGCCATCTTGCGCCGCTGTTGATGGATTAGATGAGCTAATCAATAGGATAGTATTGTGTGTCTCCGTGGCCTGGGGATTCTTTGTCATTGTCCGTGCGCGATTGGCTCTCGCGGCTCGGAGAGATATGCCCCATGCTACCTTTCATTTCCTTCCCCCTTTGATCAGACATGATGGAAGCCACCGAGATAAAAGATAACGGAGGTATGGTCATTGCAAGCTGTTAAGGGAGGAGTGCTCTTTCAATCTGCCTTTTTTTGCGGGGGGTTCATTGTAGAAGCACACAGGCCCTCACAAGGGGGTTTCTATATAGAAATGATTAGGAAGGATTCATAAAGGATATAAACAAAGCCTAAATGAGGACTTTAGCTGGCTTGAACCTTAAAGAACGTTGAAACTGGGATATATAACTGATCATTAAGTGTTGCACTTATTCTGTACCTTTGCACCTGTCAAAAAATGTCCTAAGGACAAATTAATTTTTGTTGTTTTGTTGTGATATTTGTTTATCCATGTGGTTTGATGATTAGACCATTTAAGGTATTTAACAGGGCCTAATTCTATTTTGCCACTCTCGCAGCTGTGACACCGGGCACACTGTGTGATGTGCAGACAAGGAGAAATCTCCCATTGGCCATTACTCTGCCGAGCGCCACTAAGGCGAGCTGGTGAATTTATAGCCTGGCCTTTAAACTAATGTTCCTGCTTTCAGTAGTGGGCCCAAGCTTCAGGCAGGCAGGCAGGGTTGGTGGGTGGGTGGCACTATTGAATAAGAGCTGAGCTTCAGCCATGAGTTGCAGGTGGGTGGATGTGGTTGTGGTCGTGCCGGCCCAGTATCGAACCGCCTTTCGGGTTGGTGGAGCGAGCATCAAGCGCCTCCAAGGTCACGCAAGGGCATTTACACAATAATGCAATGAGCCCTGTACTTCTCTTCACTGCTGCCCCCCGCCCTCTCTCGTGCTTGGTCTCCCCTCCTCCAACCCCCCTCATGCACACTCACACTTGCTCCAGTCTTTGCAGTCTCCGCTACTCAGCAGGGTACCTTCATGGTAATATAACCTTCACAAAGAAGAGCATCAGTCAAGACACTTGGAATATGGTTATAGCCAGTGCTGCAGGGTCTGCAGATTCAAAAGGCAGTGTGGCCCTCAATTGTCTTAATTGATTCTCACCACCTGAAATGCAATCATGCTTGACAGTTCTAGAAAGAGGGAAACACTTGTAAACAAGGCTTTTGGGCCAATAACAGAATAATCAAATACATTTCCCTTTGAAGCTTAGACAATACTCAGCTGACCTCATCATACCAAGTCTTGCAGGAAGAAAAATGCAATGTTCAGCCACAAATGTCTTTTATTTCCCCTTTGTAATGGTTTAACATGACGAATGATAAGCATGTTATGAAACTCTGACAAGTCTAATGTTTAAAGGTTTGAAGTCATTGTGTCCCTTCTGTAAAAAATATGGGACCTACAAAGCTCTCAAGATTTTTAGTCTCTCTCTGTCTCTCTCTCTCTCTCTCTTTCTCTCTCTTTTTCTCTTTCGTGCTCAACTCCACCTCCATGCTACACATATAGAAGCAGCAGGAGAGAGTGTGTGTTGATGATTGATCGTTTAACCAGCCCATGAAGCAGTTGGTGAAAGAGGTTAGCAACGAGAGACACTTGTGCAATAGATTTTGGACACAAGAACATTTAAATGGTAAGATGTGGGTATTTATGATCTACAGCTACTGCTTGTTGATTTCATTCCGTTCATTCCGTAAACGTTTCGACATCAGAATTTCGCTTATAACTGCCTTTTTCAATCTCAAGTTCTATAGCAAAGTTGTGAATTAAGTGTTTCCGTTTGCATTGTTTTTTTCGTTTTACGATTAAGATATTTGTAGCCTAATGTCGCTTTTTTTGTTTCTAGCAACTGATTTTTTTTATTTATACCATCTGAATTTGAACCATTTTAAAAGGTACATCGTTCGTTGTGCTATCGGGAACACCTTATCGGTGACATAATGACATAATGGCTCGCGTCTAGGGTTTGGTTGGAGACACCACACGGGTTATGTTCAGTTTTTTACGTTTCAAAAAAGACAGTCTGTGCTGCGTCTACCGTCACTTTTATCAGTACGTCGGTCTAACTGTCTCTTGTTGTTAAAGCAGTCAGACTACTATGCCAGCATCTCCTGCTCGACCCCACCAATGCGAAGCCGTCGTTGGCTTTCGAAGAAACGATTGCTGTCCGTGGTGCTGAAAGCCCCGGCTTTATTACCCTGTTGATTGTGGACGCTGCCTGCAATCTGTTGTACTGATGAGGTATCAACCGCATACATTCGAGGCTCTGCAGACTGGTGGGAGGGGATTCATGTGCAAGCGGACATTCATCCCTTTTTCTATTTTGGTGCCCATTGCAGTGGTGGATTTGCTTACGTTACGTTTAAGTGGGAACCCTATCATGTTCATGCACTACTGTGATGTGCCACTTGTTAACGTTAGATAATTTAATTCATGTTCGTGTGGGTTTAGGTCAAATGTACAGACTGTTGTATATTAAGTTGATATGCTTACATTGTGTTACCATTAAGTCGTTCCAGGAATGAAACCAAGGTTTAAAACGATTTCACTTTAAAAATTGTTTTCTTACTCAATAGTGATAAAATGATTTTACGCAAAGTATCACCAAACTGGCGTTCATTCTGAAATGCTGACGTGTTCCATCTGGGTAATGGGGTATTGATGTTTCTGTCCCAATTATCACTCAAACACCGAACACAGTACAGATGGAAATACAGTCTGCTTGTCAGAGGGTGTTGGAGGAGGCGTAGACTTTAACAAACGACAAGGGTGTGGCCAATTCGTGAAGCGCTTTCTCCACCAATTCGATCGAGCCTACATGTCGATATTACAAAGTATCAGTCGGATTACAACATGGGTGAATTCAGTTGTAAAAAGTAAAAATAATAATAATAGTAACTTTAGATCACTCATCAAAGGCTGATATCTGAACCGTTCCTTCTACGTCCCTTTTTCCATCCCCGTTGCTTTTCAACAACTTGGTCATATATTGATCATGACCAAGATGCATACTATGCTAACAAATATGAATGCACTTGAACTGCGTGGCTTTGCATTTTAAGTACTTGAAGCTTCTGGTGTCAATGTAGTGACTGCAGACAGGTTTGATTTTTCTTGGCAGTACTAGACACCGCATCGTAATCTTTTTTTTGATCAATACCAGGCCTACTTTCAGACCTTGTTTATAATCGGTGGCATGACTTAAACAGTACCTCGGAAACTCTGTAACTTTTTAATTTGTTTTAAAGCATCGACGCTAGGCTGAATTCGCACTGTTTATGAACTTAATGAGACATTTTACAAAGGTAGAAAGTGACGTTTGACATTTGAGTGATAATTTATTACAGCGTATTGTGTTTTTGTTACAGCGCAAATTGTCTTGTTGACATTTAGAGGTTCGCGCTTCCTCATCTGGCAGCTTTTGTCTGGCTCACTAACTTGGAACAAAATGTTCCCCAAAAATATGGCGTCATTCTTAGTTTGGAGCAACAGGGCTGTTGTATCCGCACATTACTAATTCATATTGCTTAAATGATCTGATACCATAATAAACCATATGAGACTGCATATTGTTTAGAGGTAGGCTAGGATTTGTGCCGTTTTAAAGTCGCTTAATATCAGCATCTTCATTTCACTGAGACTGTAGAGGTAAATGGACTGCATTTCTAAAACACCATTCCACACATACCACTCCAATCGCTTTACAATGTATGCGTTTCATCCGACGGTATAAATCTCATTCATGTCTCTTTAAGACAAATTAACGTGTAGTTTCATCGTGATTAAAATAGGAGTGTCACAGTAATAGAAAACAAACAGTCAATTTAACATCAAACACCTATTTGTGTGGCTTGTTAAGAACTCTCTGAAATTTCTACAAATAAACATCTTGGAACCCCCTATAGCCTGCGGAGAATCATGAGCACTGCAGGCACAGATATGCCGCGTATCTGACCCTCCCCTGTCTGCGCTCCTTTAGCGCTCTTGCTGATTAGTTTGTCTCTTGCCTTTCCCCCACAGGAGCGATAGAGATTTATCTGGAGTGCAGCACATATTGACAGCAGTGAGCAAGCACCAGGCCTGGGGAAAACAGAAGGCTACATGCAACTTCCTCTCTAGCTTTTTTTTTGTCAAGACCTGAACACACAAGTGCACCATGGATTTTGTGATGAAGCAAGCTCTTGGGGGTAAGTGCCACTAATGCAATCTCAAAATGTGTGAATAAAACTCAACCCACCCCAACTCAAATCTTTAATGGAGAAAACCAGTGTGATTCACAGCTCTGTTGTTTAAGGTCACTAAAGGATGTCAATTGGAAAACAAATAAGAAAACGAGACATAGAGACTAAATAGTGAGCTGGCAGCTAAACTAAATTACTAATAGAAACTCAAACTTAAATGTCCCCAGAAACTTAAATGTCTTATGTCCCATTCAGATAACTTTAGCTGCTGGTTTACTCTTCAGTCTTTGTTGTTTGAAATTGTGAATTTTCCATTGTTTTGCTAATGAATGGAGCATGTGTTCTGCATTAGCTGAAACAGAAGTTCTCCCATTAAGACTCAGAGAATAAGATGTTGAACAAATATTTAATCAGATAACTAATTTGGTTACATAGCAAAATAGATAACAGTATTTGGCGTAGGCCCCGTCCATGGTCCAGGATTTCACATATCCGGACTCAGCAGATCCTGCCTGGTTAAAGCTGGCAGGGGGCGGAGCCTTCCCCCTGGACAGAGGACAGAAACCCATCTGGCGGGGGTGGGGAGGGAGGAGGGAATTTTGTTTCGCTGAGCCTGAAACAGCAAGAGCGTACCTGTTAGGCGGGTCTATAAGACAGGTGAGTTCATTTGATTGGGCATGCAATTAATGACGTAACAATAGAGTCTTCCTGGTAGAACTTTCGCTTAAGGCTTTCATTTATCTCATTCAACCCTTAATGTTATCGCTTCCCTATTTTGTGGACCCACAGGCCCACTTTACAATGTGCAAAGTATAATTCACTCCTCAAGCTGTGCACACAGCTTATCAACATGGGCATGCTTTGCCTAAAGGTCAATGAGCCCTTGAATCAGTTCCCTGATTTGGATTCATCAGTAGAATGGGAAAAGGGTCATAAAAATAGATTTATTCCCCTCCTGCCAATCCCTTTGGAGGACCCAGAGGTGGAAATTGCTTGTCTTGAAGGAGCCCTTGGTAATGTGACTGTCTCTTTATGCCCCATGTCATAGCTTTGCTGGGATCTGATTGGATAGGGTTTAGGGAGTAGGTTTTTTTTCTCTGTTCAATGAGGAAGTGGATAAATGGATGAGATGGTGTGTTTTGTTTTTTTTAGTTTTCCTGCTGCTGGGAGAAGTCCTGGCAGGCTAATCACTTGAGTTAAGATGGACTTAAATGATAATGATGGTGGCTGATCTGTGGTTATGTATGACCCTAGTCTTTTAAATACAGAGGAAAATGTAGAGCTCTTAAGTCAACATCGACAGCCATGAACAGACTAGCATACTAGTTTCCCTTACTTTGGAAACTTAATTTGAGTGAGTGAATGAGAAATACAAAAAAAAATATCCTTTTTTTTTCAAAATCCATGTCATGAAGTTTTTGTGAAACACAAAGGGCCATTCGAATGCTCCTTATTCCCGCTCAGATTACTTGTAGAAACACACAGCATTTGAGCTGTCTGTCTGCCATGCAGCCAGGGGAAGGCAATAGCCCGTGTCTCTTTTCCTGTTCAGCTGACTGTGCAAAACAAGCTCCACACAAGCCGGGGAAATTGTTTGCCGAATGGCTTTTGGCTCCCAGCATACATTAAGTCCCTACATGGAGCGAAAAACCAGCACCATCAGATTTATACATGCTAGTGGGAGGCCTGTGATTATGTAAAAAGGAAAGGGATTCAGAGACAAACTTGAAGCATGCTTGAGAAAAGAAAAAAAGGAAGGAAAAAAGAAAGACATGGAAGGCAGGAAAAAGAAAAGCTTGAAGTGAAAAGGAATGGCTTATATAAGCAGTGGCAGGCTTGCCACTTAATTCCAAAAAGACTGCATTGTCCGATTGTCCATCAGGACAGTTGACCTCTCTGCTAACGGATGAATGAGGAATGAGCATGGAACGCTGCCCTTTCCCAGCTGTCTTTGGGAAGAGCTGCAGGAAGTAGAGGCAAGAATGGCAGTTCCGTGGAGGCGAAACGTCCAGAAGATCTACTTCCATAAATCTACTGTAGTACTAAAATCTAACTGAAATCTAACTTTTAAAATGTATGTATACACCTTAGAATTCAAACCAAACGGGACTACTTAAAATCAGATTAATAGTTAAACCATTAGTTTACCATTAGTTAACCATTAGTTACTGCCATTAGTGTTAAGTTAACACACTGAGTAGCATGATGTCAGGTATCATCCTTGAAACATGTTTACAACCTATATGGTATTGGCAAATAATGTGGCTAGGTAATGCTGTTACTCCATTCGTGTTAAAACTGCAGGTTGTAGAGTGACTTTACTACTTACTACTGCAAATTGTTGCTGTGTTTTTTGTGCTTTGTAGGCCATGGCCTATTTTTGACAGGTTCCCTTTCATGGAAGAATTGTGCTTAATTCACATGCAAATGTAGTAAACAAATTTGCATATCAACTCTAAATGGGGAGACGCCACCCCCCTCCCTCCCCTGTTCTTCCCCCCGATACATAAATGCTGCTATTAGAGTGCCTTCATCAGACAGGAAGCCAAGTCATCGTCTCTCTGTGTAAGCGGCTGCCGTTATGCTCACTGGAGCGCTTTTGATGTTGAGCCAATATGGAGGGGCCAGGGAGGGAGGGAGGGAGGAAGGCAGTGTCTGCGTGGCCTTTTAAAAAAGGACAAAAACAAATGACTGGTGATTTTGAAAACTTCTTAAGCAGTTTCTTCTTCACTCCTCTCGTTCCTCTAGCCATTGTTGAGCGTCAGGACAGAGAGCTGAGCCTGTATTAACGTCATCCCTGTACGTAATGTGTGATTATGTGCGTTTGAGTATCTCTTGAATAGCTACCCCAGCCTTCCTTCAGCCCGCTTTGTGCTGTTTCATGTCAGTTTCACTTTATGTAATCCCTATTTTTAACAAGTCAATGTCTCGGAGCCCTCTATGTTATGTAAAGATGTGGTTGTTTGTGTGAAAAACTACCAGAATTTCATTTGCTGCTGCCCATACTTACCTTGTTGGGATTTAGGCCTTGCATGGGCATGTTCAAAGATGTTTCCTCCCGTGTTTAAACATTCAAATCAGAAAGTGTGCAAAGTGAGTGTTCCTGTCCACAAGTTGTGAGGCTTGTTGTCTGCGGACTCCCCTCACATTGGAAGGAAGAAGTTAAGGTTTAAGCAAAATAATATCTATGTTTGCAAGAAACACTTGCATTGCTTAGTGATTTTTTTAATGCTTATTTATTTGTTCAATGCACTACTCCACAGTAATGTTACTATTCTTTAACAAACTTTTCAGTGCACTAGACTCTTGCAACCATATTAATAAATCCTAAATATTACTGTTCCTCAGTTGAGGAAGGACAGGCTCTATCTGCCAAAGGACATAAATGACCTTGTGCTTTTGCAGGTATCGAAAGGCCCAACAGCAGGAGCAAGGAAACCCATGTTCCGGGTTGAGTTAATTATCTATTATGCAGCTCTCAGGGGTAACAATGACCTTTGCCCTCTTGGTGCAAATGACCTCGTGCACACAAGGGATCCCAAGGGATTGTGGGTAGCCTGCTCCATATTCACCTCCCCCCAATCTAGAATAACTTACTCATTTTAAATCAATGGTCCTACCGCAGAAGTGCTTTTGCCAATTAAGGCTAGGGGTCAGCAACACAGGGGAAGCAGTTAGGCCACAACGCCAGCGCTAGCTGCTCCCTCCTCGTCCTCCTGGCCCTCCCCTGGATCCCACACAGAGTGATAGAGGCAATTCAAATCACTGGCGGTGGCAGTGCATCCATGCAGGAGGTAGATGTAGAAGTTATGCATAATAAATGCCTGTCATCAATTATGAATATGTCCTTCCCTTCTCTCCCTCTCTCTGTCCGCCCCTCTCACTCCTTCCCCCTCTCCGTCTCTTTGTCTCTCTCTCCCACTCTCTTTTTCTCCTTTTCTCTTTTTTCTTCCTCACTTCCTCCATTTACCTCGCCCACTCTGTTTCTCTTTCTCTCTCTCTCTCTCTCTCTCTCTCTCCCTCCCGTGCTTGCTAAATGGCCTGACCCCAGATGGTGTTTGTTCCAGGTTGTTTATTTTCAATCCCCTCAGCTCATGCAGAAGTATGCTCGTCGACGTCGTGAGGTAGCGTCTGAGTGCAGTGGCATGACACCCGAAGGGGATCTCCAAAATGGGCTGGAATCGACTGCAGATTACACAGCCTCCTTAAACCTGGATCTGATGGGCTCCTAAATCAAAATACAGAGAGTTTCCATATGTACCAAATATGGTCAGAGAGGATCATGGGCGCTGATGTACTCAGATGTACTAGGAAATTGGCAAAAACATACAATATTTCAAGGTAAAACCAGTCTAGGCTTTCTTCTGTGGCACTAGTCAGCTGGTCAGTACTAAATGAAACTACTGTCTTAAGCTTCAAGAGGCATGCCGGTCTGAGAAACACTCTGGGGTTTTAGCTCCCCTGGGGTTTTTAGCTCAGCTCAGTCCAGCACTCAGTCTAAGGTGCTCTGATCTGTGGGTTTTACTCCGGGCAGATGTGCTGTAGGGCTGAGCCATGCAATCAACACACTGCTAGTTACGCCCAGCTCTTTGATGACAGAAGGCATTTGTATTTAGCACATTTGTCATTCCTTCTGTATCTGACTTAAACAGCTAAAATGCTACTGAAGGATCATCACAACTGTCTTTTCTCAATACCCAAAAGTTCCCTTTTTATTTTTACTACAAGAGAGTTTTTTTTAGCTCTAGATCTAGGAACAACTCTATAATCAAATAGCAGTCGGCAGCAGTGATGCAGTTGTATTTTATAACCTCTTCTTTCAGAACGTAGACCTGCTGTCTGTAAGCTTGGCCTACGGCCAGGGTCTCTTAGTCTCGGAGAAACAGATCAATACCCAGATAAAGTTTTCACTCCACTGACGCATACATAATTCATATTCTCTCAGGTGGTCCTGTGTTTATGATCGATCACCCCACTGTGTCAATGTAATGGCGGAAGTTTGTGGGCGGGGGGCCATGTCTGAAGCCCCGGGTTGTTCACCGGTGCCAAAATGTTTTGCTACTTTGCACAGCTGAATCGCTGACCACTCCAAACTGCACAGATCCTTTATCGCCTTAGGTGCTAAGGGCAGTCATTTGGCTGCTGTTGTCATTTCAACATTGACAGCTCTGTGCAGTCCAAGAACATGCCTTATGCCCAGCAAAGCAGTTGGCACTTCCACTGTTTATCAAAGTCAAATCCGCAGTGGATGCTGATATTTGTTCCAAATGACACCAGCATGCCTTATCATCAACGCCTCACATTTTTGTTGCGATGAAGCTTTTCTTGGCATGTTGAAATGAGCAGAAATAGTAACTGAAGCCAATGTGAGGAGGGGATGTGCTCCCCATCTCTGAAACTCTGCTTTCTCAGCCGAAGACAGAGAGTCTGGTTGAGGTGCTAAAGGGAGGGCCACCAGTTGAAATACATACCGATATGCTGCACACACAGGTTCAGAAACAGAGCACTGCAGTCATTTGGACAACTTTATTGTGGTGTTGGAGGCATTTGAACCCCTAATGAAGCTGAAGTGCGGCCTTAATTCACAGCCTGGGCTCTCCGTCTCCCGTGGCTGCTATTGAACTGTCAGTTTGGAGACACAGTCTTCTGAGCAGAAACTAAATTAACTCACTCTAGAAAATGCAATTTTATTTTGAGCTCCAGTCGTTCTGCACAGGAATATTGATGACAATCTCGGGCTTCATGAATCAGGGCCAGCAGGCAGAAAGGATGGAAGTGGTTTAGATTTCAGCATTGGCTGGGACAATAAGGATCTCTTTCCCCTCCGTCAGCAAACAATACCTCTTGCCTGAGCTGGGCTTTTTTTTCCTCATCTTTCTTTCTTTCATTCTTTTGTTTTCTTATTCTGCTGATCAGTCGGTCGACACACGCGTCTTTCAGAATTTTGACGGCAGGGATTGGGAGTTTAGCTCCACTGTTGCCCTCTCCTGCCAAGACTGAGGAGACACCAGAAGCCAAGGTGGCAAGAGAGAAGGTGCTTATAGGAGCTGTTGGGTGGTGGGGGAGTTCTGTGACATAACAAGTGCAGAAGGACTTGAAGAGTCTTGGTACATTTTATGTTGTATGTGCTTTGTACTGAGGGTCATAACTGTGTGTGTGTGTGTGTGTGTTTGTATATAAAGAGCCAGAAACACATGACTTCATATAGTTCTACAGTTAAGGAGCACTTTAAATACAGTGTATTTGAAGTGTGTGTGTGTGTGTCTTAAAATAGAACACAACAGTATGGTGCTGTTTTTTTATTACTATATTGAACTGCTATGCTGATTGAAGGGGATGCTTACAACCATTATGTACTATCAAATGTAATCAGTTGAGTTGTCCTTGGCTTTGCCACTGATACAGCACTTGGTTTGCTGTGAATACCTTTGAGCTGTTACCTTTGTCCTGTCAATTCCTTAATGAATGTTCAAGCAAGCTACAGTAGTCAGTGATTAAAAAACACCTATAAATACACACACACACACATACACACACACACACACCTGCTGCCAGATAAGTTAAGACATGCCAGCAATAGTAGGTCAGACACACATTCATTAGTAGCTGACAGTTTGTGTCCCAAGACAGGCTTGGAACAGGCTCCAGTGTTTTCCCCGTAGCCCCAGATCAGCCAACCACTATATTTACCCCCCTCTCTCATTGTGTTGCTTTCAAGTGCCCTTCGCTACAGTAAGTGTGTGTTGAGACACTCTGTTTTCATTGAGGAGAGAGAGGACAAGAATAAAACGGAGATTCGGTTAGACTCACGCTGCTCTGTTCTATCAGCGCCTGCTAACCTTAAACAGATTCGGGGCAGTGTGTATTAATGATGGCCATTAGTGTGATTATTATTATTAATGGCACATCGGTCACCAGAGACTCATCCCCCCTCTGTCCTCGCCTTTCCCTACTCCCCCCATCCATGATGACCGCTCTCTCAGGAGCACTTTTCTCATTTCATTAATTTGTCTCTTCTCCAGTCTTTACCTCCTACATTTTTGGAATTCCTGTCTTTATTGCCACCTCTCTACCCACATACAGTATATACACACATTCCTTCCCACCTGCAGTCTCTCCCTGCATACCTTCCTAATCTCCCATCAACCTACAGTACATTCCTTGCTATGCAAGGCTATGTAGGTTGTCCATTGACAGTTGTGTCTGCCATGATAAATGTCATCATCATTCCACTCCTCTATGTCCCTGCTTAAAGTTTGCCAGTGCACAGAGTTTCTTCCTCTGGAGCAACTTGCATCCATCTCAGAGTACATGGGATAGATAGATATAGGACTTAGGATAGAGGAGTGGATCTGGGAGCTCTTAATGATATGCTCCTTCTCTCTCTCTCTCTCTCTCTCTCTCTCTCTCTCTCTTCTCAGGGGCCACCAAAGACATGGGGAAGATGTTGGGTGGAGAGGAGGAGAAGGACCCCGATGCTCAGAAGAAAGAGGAGGAGAGACAGGAGGCCTTGCGGCAGCAGGAGGAGGAGAGGAAGGCCAAGCACGCCCGCATGGAGGCTGAGAGGGAGAAAGTACGGCAAACCATCAGGGACAAGGTGAGCGTTCATGCCTCTAGCCTCTAGCTACTGGTCCAAGAGCCTGTGAAAGCTGTCACAGCACTACCATTCAGCTGTCACTTTAACGTATGTACGACCTGCAAGACAAGCTGACATTTTTAGTAATTCACTTCGGAGATGTAAAGTTTGTCTCCTAAATCTTTGATCTGTCTCTTGCATATTTCAGTGGTTTGTAAGGCTGTGTAGAGGCCGTGGTTATATAGCACTTGTTATAAAGCTAAGCCCGTGCTGCGCACCGGTGATTTATGAAACAGCCGCGTGTGTCACATCCCATTCATGACATCCGCCATAAAACTCCCCCTGACAACACAGCCACCTCCTGACATGTAGGCAAGCTACCACATGTATTATGGATCACTTCATGTCAGCTGTCTAGGGGTCTGTGTGGGGCCACTGGCATGACAGCACTGTCCTCAGGTCAGTGCACTGCTTCAGGTCAAGGCCCACAGAGTCTGTAGAATCTGCCAATGTCAACACCATGTGAGCGTGGGAAACTTGTTAAGCAGGGATCACTCGGACTGGCAACAGACTGTCTGCAGTTTGCTACGGCTCAAAAATGAAGCGAGTGTAAAACTGCCATTGTTAAATGAGTGGCATAATAGTGGCATAATGGTTAAATAATTCCCTCTAACGTCAGTTTAATTCATTCTATAAGACATGGGATGTCTCTTTCCACAGAGCTTTCTTCAAATGAATCACATGATTAAGGTCTGATCACTTATTGCCAGTTCTGACACCTTCATGACACACAATGAATGGAGTTAAAGGGATAGTTCGGTTTTTAACACATTAAGCCCCTTTCACAGGTTGTCTAAAATGCAATAAAGTGGTTGACATCGAAATTTTGACAATTGCTTCTGTCTCGGCTATTTGGGAAATGTAGAATTGCCTCTGGCTGCCTTCAAAATGGCTAGCAATGGGCATGTGTTGTTTCTATCCTTAAAACACTGGTTTTAAAAAAGTGCTACTCACCAAGTGGTTAGTGGTGCTCAATGATGTTCCAAAACATGTATCGTAGCGGAATAAAGCTTCCGTCATGTTTTATTTGACACTTTGTTTATATGAAGGAGCAAATAGATCCCTATGGGACTTACAAAATGGCAAATAAAACATGACAGAAACTGTATTTTGCTACGATACTTGGGTTGGAACATCAGCAAATGCCACTAATCACTCCATGAGTAGCACTTTTTTAAAACCAGTGTTTTAAGGATAGAAACAACACATGCCCATTTTAAAGGCAGGCAGAGGCGATTCTATATTTCCCAAATAGCCAAGACAGGAGCAATCATCAAGATTTTGGTGTCAACCACTTTATTTCATTTTAGACAACCTGTGAAAGGGGCTCAATGTGTTAAAAACCGAACTATCCCTTTAAAACAAAGATTGCTCATCCAGGAGAAATACTGTCAATAGTATTTCTAACCTATTGGACGGAAATGGAAGATATCGAGGATATGAATAAATATTGCGCATATAAGGTCAGACTTGTACTGAATATGAAGAGAATATAAAGAGAATGAAATCCTACAAAGGAAGATTTGTAGTGTGTATACATGGGAGTTGTCCTCACCCATGGGTATTCTGTTATCCCAAATGATTACAACCCAATTAAATAGGTTATTTAAAAAGAGACTTTGTAATACTGCATATATATAAGCCCAAAGCGAACAAAGGAAAAGTATTCCCAGTGCATCAGATTGTTTTTTTTTTTCTTTTGTGCTCGTTCAGTACGGCCTGAAGAAGAAAGAGGAGAAAGAAGCTGAGGAGAAGGCAGCCATGGAGCAGGCATGCGAGGGCTCGCTGACGCGTCCCAAGAAGGCCATCCCTGCTGGGTGTGGAGACGACGACGAGGAGGACGACGAGAGCATCCTGGACACCGTCCTGAAATTCCTGCCCGGGCCACTCCAGGACATGCTGAAGAAGTAGCGCCCACGGAGGCTCGACTCCCGTCTGGCAGGAAGGAAGGGCGGAAGGGCGGAAGGAGACAGGTGGGGCGGCTACGGAGAAGGGTGGAGTAGGGGCTCTCAGAGCCAGCAGAGATGGAGGACAGAGGTGGGGGTGGGGGGGGTGTCATTCCTTGCCAAACTGTGGAAGGCTCATCACTGCCTTGATGTGATTTCTGACTTACTGATTACTTTCTTTTTTTTGTTTGGATGTGCTAAAGTTTTTAAATTTTGGTGTTATTATTACTTTCTTTTCTTCCTGAACCACAACCCGAGATCCCCACAGCTTCTTAGTCTTTGAATGCTCATTCAGGTCAAAATTGTTTACACTTCATAAATACATTTTAAAAATATTATCTTTTTTCTTTTCATAAATATACAAAAATATGCCACACCAACAGGTTTGTCTGCCATTGGTGTGAGACCCAAAAGGTTGTAGGACCTAGTCAACAGAAATGCGTACAGCTGATTGGATCAGATGGAGCTCATGCCATGTCCCACAATGCACTGCTTTTAGAGGTGACAAAGGGGACAAAACTCACAGTGCATGAGCTCCTTCTGTGGTGGAAATGGGTGGCGTTTTTTAAATATGGGGCTTTGTGGTTGTCTGAGGAGACATGGTAACGAGGAAGTAAACAGTTCAAACTGTGCCTTCAAATAATTCCCTTTTGCTTGGGGGAGTTTTCCCTGAGGGTGTGGCTAGCAGATTCCCTCTGTGTAAGAAAGCATTCCTTCTTTTGTTTGTTTACAATTTACTACTGCTGACACAATTTCAAATGATGTACATACATTTATGTTATTTCTCCTTTAGGTTGTAGAATGTTGGATAACATTCAGATCTAATAGAAACTGATCCAATAGAAACATATACACAAGATGTAAATATATCTTAATATATTACAAAAAATGTAATATATTTAAGCTCCATTTACAACTAGGAAGAGGGGAGTATTAGAAAGGACACAAGTGTTTGGTTTGCCATTTGCTTTGTAAAATCATTTATTCACCTAATAGAACCTAATAGTGTTTATTCAGCGACCTCGACAGGACCACTAACCCAAGTTTTCAATGCACAACGGTGGTACTGAACGAAGGCATGCTCATATTGTCAGTGTGTGTACACGATTCCTGACTTTAGGAGTTATTAGGCCCATCGATTCCACCGGTAGCCTAATGCAGCCTGTTTCACAAACGTCTGTGTGGACAAATACATCACTGCCTTTTTAAAAAGAAAATATAAAAAAAAAACACTACAAAGAGAACAACATTTCTCATCAAGGTGAAGCTATTGAAATAGTAATATCATGCAAAAAAAAACTCAACATTCCACATTTTAGACAAATTTTCCTACTGTAATAGTTGAGATAAGTATTCATCGAGTGGTAGGTCTAGTGCCATTCCTGTAGGCCAGCCTGCTCTATCAGTGGGTGTAGTCTTTACCTAGAGGTGGCTGGCACAGTCCTAGAGACAATCAGATGAATGTCCACTGCCAATTGGGTGGAGCAAGCCTATATATGATGTCATCTTTCATCCTTTATTGTATGAAAGGCAAGTTGTGAAGCTCAACCATGCTCTTGTTAGTCCGAAACCTCACACACACTCACAGTGGCTAACTTGGGGCTAAGTGTCTCAATGGCTAACCTGAGGCTAAGTAACTCATTAAAATACCTTAATTGTGTAGGTGGTCAGAAATAATAATTATACAGTAGTTGATTGAGTCTGATAAAAAAAAGGGTACCCTAGAGGTAGTTGGTTTAGATTGGTGTGGATGTTACTGGCTGGATTAGACATTGAATGCTCTGGCTTCAGGTACTCTTCCCTGCCACCTCTAGGTAAATAAGGGAATGTCCCATATTTGTGCTATCTGGAGATTCATGCTAGCGAGAATTAGATGTTTTCATTTTGTTCTGGTAAATGCCACCCAAAGGACTACATAAAAAAATGTTTACTTGTTTCACCTTAGTGCAATCTAGGCTGGCGTGACACAGGCCAACAGTAGTTTTGGACATGGTTGACTCTTTGAATATTGACCAACAATTCACTCATAGCTGATCAAAGAGAAGAGGTTCAGTTGAATGGAAACATGCATGTGTTGAATTTTACAAATGCCAAGACCAAAGAGAGAGTGAAAAACATATTATTTGGTTTGTTCAGATCAAGTCACCAAGGTTAAGGGGGAAATGGCAAAGAGTCATGTCTGAAGAAGTTGCTCAGTCTTAGATGTCTTATTGGGGTAGTAAGGTGGTTCTAAATACTTAATGCTTGTAAATACAATTACTTTTTAAGATGAGAGCTCATTCCAACTGTTTGAGAATAGTAACTAATTGAGAATTGTGACAAGATTGAGAATAGTAACTATTTGAAAACTATACATATATTAAAAAAATGTAGTGCTTATTTATCTTTAGACCTTATGAAGTTAAAGATTTACTAAGATTCACTGCCATTTTGACTGACAACGTAGAAACGTTATCTTTTGTGAGTAATAACCGAATCATAAAAGGCAAATTGCGTTCACATCTTAGTTTGCCATTTTAGGACTGGCTTGTTGCAGAAATCACAGACAAGCCAAATGTGCGATGTCAGCCTATGTGTAATTCAATCTAAGAGATTCCCCTCCCTTTAAACAGCAGAGCAGAGGACAGAATGACTTCCTAGGATTACATGAATGTGTCGAATTGTTTATTGTATCTGACAGCCGCTAAAATTTTGTCGTGATTTTCCCACTTGATCCTTTTTAAAGCATAAATAATGGTAAATTGACTCATTTTAAGCATAAATCGACTAACCTAATGTGCAAAGCGACCCATTTCAAATATTCCCAATTTTAACGAAGTGAGCAGTCCTCAAGTAGGTTTTATAGTACTGACAGAAATTTTATTTTTTTGTAGCTCTCCAAGGTTTTTCACTAGTTAAAGCCATATTGTTTAGACTGCAATAATCAAAATCAATGAATATATGTAGATCAACTTTTGTCATGTCTTTGTTTCTTGTTTTAAAAAAAGAATATACATCTTAAAAGAAATCTGCCTATCTATTTTACTCTCTCGCCGTTTTGGTATGGGTGTGTTTACTCAGCCCTTCATGTCAAGATTGGGAGAAAAAAGAAATGTTTAAACAGAAGCCATTGTGATAATGTCTACTCTATGTCTGTGGTCTCTATGTGTTTCCGTGTCTATTTGTTGGTGTTGGTGGCGTGAGTCTTTGTTCTTGGTTTCCTTCGTCTGTGTGTGTGTGTGTTGTAGGGGGTCTCCTTAATCCCATTCGTGGGGAAAGATCCAGAGCCAGATCTCTGTGGTGCCGTGGCAACTGCTCTTGCATCGTCACATGGCTTACTGTACCCCATGCATGCTATCAGTAGGAACTTCTGGTCAGGTTGACCAAAAAGAAAAAAAAAAACACACAATGAAAAAAAAAGAAAACATTAGGGGGTAGTCCTGTACTGTGTGTTGCTAACCTTACAGCAGAACCTGTCGAATGTGGAATGTGTTGACGCTACAGTAAACAGAGTTAGGGTGTTCTGATCTTAGTGACATCACTAACTGTGCTAAATTAGCTGTAGGCCTACAGAGAGATGAATCTGTGAAGTAGATGAACAGCAGGATTTGTGGGTTCCAGCAATGTCACTACAATGATTGGGTGACGTATGCCATCATGGTGTGGCTGACATTTGCTTTCTCTTGGTAACACTGGTAGCCTGGATGTGTGGCCTGGTTCATGTTGCCCATGTCATTGCACCTCTTTAGGTTCAGGACTTTAGGTTTGGGTGCCAAAGTCAAATACGTTGAATATGTCAAATCAAATACACAAGTCATTGTACATAAACCTCAATCGCAAGTAACTTGACCTAACTTCATGATGGATTCCTGGACACATGAGAGATTGTCAACCAGTAGTTTCAGGACAAACTAAATGGGCGAGTTGAACTAAAGTAGGTCAGAGAAAGAATAGTAGGTTAACATCTGTTCTCATTCTCGATTCCAAATCCATCTATTTGGGGAGGAACAGTCTGAACACTGTAGGCCACGGCCCAAATGAGGTCAGAGTGCGCCCCCCTCCTCCAAGACAGGTTGTGCATTGTCCTTTTCACAGACAAATTTACATTTTACAAAAAAATAATTGTTTCAGTAAAGTTTGAGACAGGGGTTGCACAGGGATTCTATTTACCTTGCGGCCTGCTGATGATGGCTTTGAAAAGTGATGTGATTCAACCAATATCCAGATGTGTTCAGAGGTTTGAGTCTCGAGCATCTTCACAGGGATGTGGAGTCATTTAGTCATCCATATAATAATGCCATGTACAAATGCCATCCATCCTTTCTAATACCATCCTTGTTTTATGAAGTCATACTGGGGAAAAGGGCTGAACATGTTGCGAATACAACCATGGCTGCTTCTGTGTTTGTTCTGGAATCGTCTGTCTATGACATGCTTTTTTAAGCTGACAGAATGACTTTTTTCTGTTTTTGTTTTGGGCGGTGTTGTTGTTGTTGTTGTTGTTATCTGTCAAGTTAAGCAGGATCCCCAAAAAACGATTAGTCCTCCGAGTACTGTATCTTTGGCTAATGGCAGTGTAGAGTTGGCCCTGCTCTCAGGAGTGCAGCTTGTTGCTTTTTTTCTGGCCTCATTTCAAATGATGCAGTCCAGTGCTCTTCGCTCCTCCAGATCGGCCCTGCTTGGAGAGAGCTCGGAGGCCAGGAGGGAGAAAGCTGTGGGCTGTGGATTGTGGACCACCTACTCTCACCCTTTTCACCCTTTTATGACAATAAATAATGTGAATGGGTTGAGGGACGTTTGACATATAGGTGGCAGTTTTATTTCCCATGCTACAAGATAAAAACATCCTCAGGCATATATTTGGGACTTGCTTTGTGATTCTCTTGCTTTCTGGCTTCCACTCCCTCCCTCCTCCATAGCTCCAAATGTCC
>JAGFZM010002234.1:24375-36263 GCA_017657215.1 Limnothrissa miodon
CCTATCTCTCCCCCGTGCTTCTTCTATACACACACATGCACACACACACACACACACACACACACACACACCAATAATAGGCTCTATGTTTTAATTTATTTATCTTTACACCAGTGGGTCCTGGCACACACAGACACCACACAAGTACACACTGACATTCACCCACACACAAAGCACATCCAGGCTTTACACACACACACACACACACACAAACTCATCACTCAGTGCAGTGCAGTGCACTCAGTGCTGTCAAACACATATACACACAACATATACATACCCACACACACACACACACACACACACACACACACACCAGAATGTTGCCTTTGGGAATGGGACCCAGAGCGAACACCAGCCTTTTCTGGTACCATCCACAGAGATTTCTCAGAGAAGCCTCATGAATTATTTCAGGGTCCATGCTGCCAGATTGGATGAATTTGTATTCCCAAGTCCCTCTGAGCATAAAGTAAATGTAAAGCTCATTTATATGCAAGAAATTGAAAATCCCATCTACTGGAATGGGGATATTTGCTTTTATCCCAGTTGAGTGCGAGCGAAAGTCCTACCCACCCCACACCCCACAACCACCTCTCTCTCTCTCTCTCTCTCTCTCTCTCTCTCTCTCTCTGTCTTTCTCTTTCTCATTTTAATAGAAAGCATTTTTCAAATTACCACACCGAACAGAAGGCAGGTTCTCTTGTGATTTATTGGTCTGTCAAATGGGCAAGCAAAGGCAAAGAGCGCTAGCCTTCATAAAACACACTAGGATGCTACGCTGATGGCTACAGGGACAAACAAGCAGAACTCTCACCCACTCACCAGCCCACCACCCCCTCACAAATCAGCCTGACGCCAAGGCAGCTATCTGGAAGCAGGGGAGGTCGGCGGCAAGGATTATTAATAAATTGAATGTCTAAACTGTTTTGTCTCCAAATCAAAGAGGGGGAAAGAAAGAAAAAAAAAAAGAATGAGAGATAGAGAGAGAGGACAAGAGTGGATGTGGAGGAAAGACAGATGGGATAGGGAAAAAAGGATAGGCAAAGGAAATAAAGAATCAGAGGAGAGGGAGAGAGGGAGAGAGAGAGAGAGAGAGAGAGAGAGAGAGAGAGAGAGAGAGAGAGAGAGAGAGAGAAAGACCAGATCAAAATCTCAAGAAGCCAAGAATGCCAGTCCGCTGCATGAACAGCATGGATGAATATATAAAGACCTCTGGGACTGACGGCATTAACCCTTTGAGGTCGGCACTGCAGAAGGTCACATGGGGAAGATAGGCAGGCGTTTTCAAATGGAAATGGAGCCGATGGAGAGATAGCTGAATGGCATTGTGTATTACAGTCATGTCTGCGCCCCCTCCTCATTAACATGCACTCAGTTCACTAGCACTAGTATGTGGAGACCCCCCTGGGCCAGCCAATACTCTTCAATGGCGTGCTGCTGCAAAACAATATTGGCTGCATCTACAATAGTACATCAGAGAGATGTGTGTGTGTGTGTGTGTGGTGGGTGCTTACATATTCCAAAATTGATGAGGGAAAGTGATTAGGTCATATTTGCATGATGGTATCCAATACAATTCCTATGCAAATGGACAGAAAACAGATAAACATTACATGTGTCCTCCATGTGTGCCTGCTAGCGCTGTGACCAAACACACTCTACTCCTGCCCTTACCCACAACACAAACACAGTTTAAGCACCAGGCTGCAGCAAGAAGCTAATCTCTCTGAGTGTAATACAATTACAGCAAAAAAAAATGAAATTGAAGCAAAAAAAAAAAAAAACTGCCAGGACGAGTGAGTGGACAGTGCTGCAGCAGGCAGTGGATATCGCTTTGGACAGTCTCTCTTTCTCTCTCTTTTTCTCCCCCATTCAATCTGTCCTCTTCTCTCATTCGCTCCCTGTTTCTCTTTCCCTCTCTCTTTCTCTCCTGGCTGCCGCCGCACCACCATGGCTGCCACTCATCTTATGTTACAAATATTAGACCCACATCCCCTCCCCCACTGCAAGTCATTTGCTTTCCCCGCTCTCCCTTTGTACTGTAACCTCCCTCTTCCTCCTCTCCGATTCTTCCCCTCCATATCATTCTTCTGCTAATACCCCTCCTATTTCCCCTTCAGCAATTTATTCACTATATTTATTCACTCCCTTCTCCCTTCATCTCACTGCACTCTTTCACTTTCCCCCCAGTCTGCCTATTTATCTCCCGTCCCGCTCTCACCCTGCCTCAGTAAACAAACGGACCATTTGTAGACTCCTGAGTTTTTCGACACTGCTTTGATATGTACTATTTTCTAGCACTGTTTGCTTCTTCCTGCCAAGAACTGATACAGGCTCTGTGAATGGATTTGCTCAGAGACAAATGTCTTAATTCTTCCCTTCCCTACCTCCCTCCTCTCTTTCCTCCCTCACTCTCTCTTCTTCCCTTGCCAGCAAAATAAGCTTGTCTCTAGCCTCCTGCCACATGGGTAGCATGCTGTTTTTAGTACAGTCCTCCAGTCCCTCTCCCTCAACCGCTGCTTTCATTTCGATTATCTTCATTATTCCTTGCTCCCCATCGCCAAGAGATTATTGGATTCCATTATGCCAATATTAAGCCCGCGAGGATTGGTTTGTTTGTATTTGCATTACTGAAGGTTACACACACACACACACACACACACACACACAATCACACACAGAGAAAGCGAAAGAAAGAGAGAGAGAAAGAGAGGGGGAGAGAAATGTTTTTTTTTTCTTTTTCACAGCCTCAATTCATCATTTCTCTCACTTTGAGATCTTGGCCCTGAGTGTATTTTACATAATGCTGTAAATGCTTATTTAAAAAAATACCTTGTTTGAGGTTAACGGTTACGCATTTATGCTGGCAGACAGGCCAAGGACCCCACAGGGAACAAACAACAGGGAGCAGAGGTAAGTGACAGGCCTCTTTCAAAATGATATAAAAGGACGCTCTCCAAATATATAAGGGATAACATCCTGAAATGTGGTAATCATCGTGGAATAACTCCCTACAGAGAGTTGCAGGCGCCCGACAGCCATAAGTCTGTTATCAAGAAATGTTGGGAAGTCCTATTGAAGTAAATGGAGCTTTTATCTAGCATTATAAAGAACCTTGTAAGAAAGCATCCTCACATGCACGACAGGTGCAGCCAATAAGAACTAAGGCTGCGAGGAAGCAGAGATGTGGGCAACATTTATCCATACAAATGATTCTCATTCAATTATGATGGCCAGTAACCATCCTCCCACACAAAAACACACACAGGCCCCGAGGGGGCAGAGGACAGAGATGGCCTTCAGTCACGTGAACAGCATTCACTGCATTCAAAGGGTGGGGGAGGGGTGGGGTGCAGTGGGACTCTGGAGCTGTAAGGTCCTTCGCTCTCTCTCTCTCTCTCTCTCTCTCTCTCTCTCCCCACTGACACCCAGTAGTGAAAAGCCAAGAGAGAAGTACTCTCCAATGAAAGCGGAGGTCCATGCTAGAGATAAGTTCCCTGGTTAATTTGTGAATCCGCTCGAGCAGAGCCTGGCAGCCACGCATGTGCACACAAGAGCGGGCACACACAAAGAGACAGAATAGTATTTTGAAAGCCTGCTAAGCACAGAGGCTCACCATGGCTTCCAGAATTGGCTCGTTTGTTTTTTCTTGTCTTCTTCCCATTCCTCCGCTCAGAGGAAACCATTAACAGATCAATTATAGCCTTGGAAAACACAATCCTTTTGCGGAAACTCTTGCTGACAGACACACACACACACACACACACACACACAAACACACACACACACACACACACACCACCACACCATGTTTTTAAGTCATTTAAAAGTGAGTGACTAGCAGACTCTCCCTCTCTACTAAGGGCACAGCAGACCTCTTGCTTGCTCATTTAATCCAGCATGACAGTTTCAACGTAATCCAGCATGACAGTTTAAACGCTGTAGTTTTCATCTTTATTTTTTTTTTAATTTACCTCTCTGAATAAACAACAATAAAAAATCAACCAATAATATCCCTGCCTAAGGGACAGCGAAGCATGGCTGATGGAATTGATTAGGCCTACCAACGGGATCAGAAAACTCATTTCACACTTGAACCTTTGCAAGCGAGCCAAGCGGCAGCAGGTAGAAATTGGTTCGTTACAGATGTGACCCGGCTGCTCTGTGGGTCGCCCGCTGGGCCAGAGCAGGCTAACTTCGGGGGGAAAACAGCCGCCGGATCAAAGCTCATCACATCCCATTCTCTCTGTCTCTCCCTCTCCTCTCTCTTTCTTTCTCTCTCTCTCTCTCTCTCTCTCTCTCTGAATAACCTCTGTGCAAGGGCACCATGGATGGATTACTTACTGTCCATCAGGCCAGAGAACCACAGTTCATTACGGTGGATCAGTGGGCTTGACTTAGACACACTATAGATTCTTCACTCAAAAGAAGTTGGCGTATGGATCACTACATGTGTGGATCACTACATGCAAGTGTGGAATTTTCGAAACGGCAACAAGCCTTCCAATAAGAATCCTGGCTTGAGCCTTTGGCCGGATGCATGATTGCTTTGTTGTCATTCAGACGTCGCAATTGCTAGAAGTGATTGCATCCCTCTTCCGTGATTGTTGATAATGGTTGCCAGAGGTCTGGCTGACAATTACTCAAAGACGCACTTGATGCCAGTCTGGAGTTTGCTGGCAGAGGTCTGGTGCCCGTGACCCCTTGGCAGTATCTCAGAAATCAATTAGGGCCCACTCACGCCGACACGGCAGCCATGACGCACAGGTCTGTCTGAGGCCTCGCGCCCTGCCGAGGCTAATTCATTCTGACGGCGGAAAATAGGATGGGTGGATCTCAGGGTCCACTGAAACACGCATCTAGACATACGCCACACACATACACACACACACACACACACACACAAGACACTGATACGCATACACACACACACACACACACACACACACACAAGACGACACTGATACGCACATACGCACATACACACACACGCACACACACACACACACACACATTCATCCACAGAAGACCCCAGATACACACATACACACCAACCCAGTCACACAGGCAGCGAGTCTGGCTGATCTGCATGCGCTGCCTCGTTTTCTCTGTCAGGGCAGCAGACAGAAGCTGATCTAATGTTTATCAGCCCAGGCCAAAAACAGCAGACCAGACGTGCCAGTGCCCATAATGCACTTCCACTCCTTTCTGCAAAACAACTTAGACATCCCATAACTACACACACACAGACACACACACACACACACAGTCTTTGCCTAAATGAACTAATCTGCATGCCCAGGTTCCCCCTGCTGTCGAGCCCAAATTGAGGAGCACCTATTTTCTGCACATCCTTGACAGGGAGCGTTTCCTCCTCTGCCTTCACATCTGATGAGGGAGCACTACACAGCAACACCCCCTCCCCCCCAATAGCTCCAGAGTTTACACACACACACACACACACACACACACACACAGCAGTATGAGCTTCTACTAACAAGGCCACCACGGGGGACACTGAAGCTGGCAACACGTGGCATGAACAGGAGGGGAGATTGTGGTGGATTGTTATCGTTTAGCCGCACACACACACACACACACACACACACACACACACACACACGCGTGTACACACATGCACACACACACAGCAGAGCCTGAATCCAGGCAGGCAGTCTCACTCTAGGCTGTCTGACGTGACCCCACCCCTTGCATCACACAGGAACACACACACACATCGGCAGGGCGCCTGCACTTGCTTCTTTTATTTAAGGCGCATCGCCCCGACATGGGCCAATTCCCACTGAGCGTTCTGCTCTGCTTGTGTCACACAATGGGGAAACCGGAGATGTCGGGACTGGCCCAGATTTGCTTCACCCACCCACTCATCCATCCATCCATCCATCCACCCACCCAGCCACCCACTCGCCTCAAAGCCTGCATGTTTCAATATTCAGCGTGATGGCTGGCAATGTACAGTATATAAGCTGCACAGACAGCAGGAGCAGCACTGAGTCCAACTCTGTGTTCTTGGCTCAGTGGGAGACACTACCTGCTCTCCAATGTACTATATGCTTAAGCCTGATCTTTACATTAAACATATGCTTTATGTACACACGTTACGCTTCTTTGGCGAACATGGACTTCATGAGCAGGAGTCAGCCTCGATCAAATATTGGGGGGATAGCCTGGACTGTGCTCCAGTTATTCCTTATAGGCTGATAGGAAGCGTGTGGAAGATGCTGGAACAGATTTGGAGCCCCGCAGGGCTCTTGGCTGCCGCAGCGGCGACAGGCTCCGGCGAAATTAAATGAAATTAAGGGGAGGAGGTGGGGGAGCGTGTAGCCCCCTGATGCGAGCAGGAAGCACCAGCGAGGGGACATCCTGGAGCATGCCGTGCCCATGGCAGCGAGGAGAGAGGAGGAGGTGGTGGAGGAGGAGGCGGGTGGGTGGGTGGGTGGAGGACGGCTGTCACCGAGCACACGGCACACGCTCCAGGCTAGGGCAACGGTTTATGGAGCAGGGCGAGAGCGTCACTTGGGAAGATTGATGATGTCTGATCGGCTTGTGGCTGCACTCTTCCCCCCAGGGACTCGTAACATCCGACGCAAGGGCGGCCGTCCATGTGATCCTGCATGTTATTTGTCCTTCCGCTGCTCATTTCCCAACTTTGCATCAACACACACCCATCCACACCCCTTCAGTCTTCAACCCTCCACTCACATGACTGTTACAACAGCTGCTACTGTCAGCATCAGCATGTAGTCAGTGGCCTATACAGAGCCCTTGACAATCCTTGTGTACAGCAAGGTCCAGCATAGCCAGAGTATCGGCTCCTTCCTGTAGCTTGTAAAGCCATGAGTAGTGCAGCCAGCGGTCTCTTAGACATCAGAAAGCAATGCAGCAATGCGTGTCTACATGCAATGATTTGCAACTGGCTTTCCATCAGTTTTCTCCCATTCAGGGAATGAGACAAAGAAGCTACAATACTGGATACATGCATGCCTTTGTATTTGCAAATTGCAATAACCTTGTTTTGTTGGCCACCCTTTGTTTTCCCAAACTTTAGGATGCATGACTGCATTCAGAGTTGACAGGCCATTATTACTTTTGTGGGATCAGATGTCTAATGACTAAGGAGAGGTCTTAAGCAATCCATTTTCACTAGCAAGGAACAATTAATACTTTTTCTACATCAATAATTCAGGCTAAAAGTAAGCCAGTTGCATTACAATAAAGGATAAAATGCCAGCAAACAACGCAGACAGTGAGGATGCATTAGTTAACAGGTTTATAAATCTTAGTCTTACGATTAAGGCACAACCAGATCTGGTTATAATCACAATGCTATAATCCATTAATTGAGCACTTAAATGGAGTCTATTTGAGGGGAATGTAAATCAATAGCAGTGGAATTGTAAAAGTTCCCTGGCCTCTAGAGGGCATTCCACTATCTTCCAACCAATATCCACAGGATTCCAAGAAGAGTTACAGCTAATTTTTACATTAATTTTTATTTTATGGTGAATTCCCACTGACTGGTTCTGCAATGGATATATTGTCCTATTGTCTTCTACACAAATTACTCCAGTTTAGCTGAGTCACTCAAAACAAGTACAGAAATGTTCAGTGTAATGATGACTGAAGCAAACACTGAAGATCCACTCTGGGATTGAAGCTGATGTTACCCGACTCAATGCACTGCTCTTTACTTTGACTGCTGGAAAAACAAACCTCACTTAGGGGCCCCTAGAACACAGTTTGCTTAATAATGCCATTCACACACTCACTGGGTGTGCGCATGTGGTACTTGGAGAAGAGGGAAATATTGACGAGATACACCAAGACCACAATAAAATTGCAAAACTTTCCAGAATAAAATGTGACCAAGGCCCTAAATTTTTTTGACATTTATATTGAAAGGCATAGTGCTATGGAAAGACAAAACACCACATAAGAAAGAAAAACAGTCCAAAGTGTCGTGTTCACATTTTATTATAAAAAAAAACAGTAAAAATGACAAAAACAAAACAAAACAAAAAACAAATACAACTCCCCCTTTCTTTTGAAAGATGAACTACAATGGAATGTGAGCCGAGGACACAATCCTAGAGGAGATACAACATAGCCCTCTGCAGGTGATCTGCGGTACAGCTGAACATTGCCATTACATAATCATCCCAGGTCAACAGGTCAACAAGGGAGCACCTCATTACCTCACTGGACCCTTTTAGTTGTAAATGGGCACGCACTACTCCAGCCCCTCCCACCCTTTTTAAAAACCCTTGACTACTGAATGAA
The DNA here is from genome assembly GCA_017657215.1 of Limnothrissa miodon. Classification (NCBI taxonomy): domain Eukaryota; kingdom Metazoa; phylum Chordata; class Actinopteri; order Clupeiformes; family Clupeidae; genus Limnothrissa; species Limnothrissa miodon. The sequence continues at coordinate 32,677 of JAGFZM010002234.1, forward strand.
GTAACCAGGAGGAGACTCAGCACTGGTACAACCCCCTAAGTAATTTAGAATAATGCATTAGAACGCATTAGAACCTAAGGGCCATTGTATTTAAACACATCTGGAAACCAATATTCCTCCAGTCCATGAGAAGGTGGATGTGTGTGGGGCACTGTGTGAACCTACTACCAGCCTCTATACGCTCTGGCCACTAGCTCCACTATACATTATTTAAGCTTCCTCCTCGCTCTACTGGCCGCCAACAGGTGGCCTCCAGACAGTGGAAAAGCCAACAACACACAGGAGAGTACATTTAGAGGCACAACAGACCTGTCTGTGTGTGTGTCTGTGTGTGTGTGTGTGAGAGAGAGAGAGAGAGACGTGCTGAGTAAATCTGCAGATAGCATAAGGGTATAACACCAGCATGGTGGGCAAATTAAACAATAACAATTGCAAATGAATCACTGTTATTAGAAAGTGCAGTAAACTAATGGCTAATGTAATGGGAAATTTCAACTGGCCAAAGGTTATCATCACATCTCATCTTTTTAACTAATGTACTGACAATGGTCTTGAAGACTTATGCAATGAGATGCCACAAACTCCTTTACAATATGTGTGTGTCAAGTTGTAAATGCAACATTTTGTGTCTGTGTGTGTGTGGGAGAGAGTGAGTGTGTGTTGTTGTGTTCAGGAGTCGTTTGGAAGTCCAAAGAGCTTGACCGTGCCAGCCTCTCTGTTGCTGTCATATTTGCCCTCCTTGTCGTCGCACGCGTAGGCCAGCAGGGGGCGTTTGGGGTGCCAGGCCACTGTGAAGGTGGGGGACTCGCACTGCACCTCCCACAGCTTCTCCCCTGCAGGGCCACACACACAAGCACACATTCAGATGGGTGGAGGTTATATACTGTATATCTTGCAATAGAAAACGGTGAGATGCCATATGACTAAAATAGATCCTGACAGAATATATTTATATCTTATATTATTATTGAGAAAAGTGGCATGCAATAGAACAGGGGTGCATGATATTTCTCTCAGGCATTCCAGATCTTGTCATGACCTTTCTAGTCATGACTATATGACACACGGATCTGAGACAACTGCTGATGTTTTGTTTGGTTTTAGCACTGCAATACAGTTGGGAGACAATACAGAAATTGAAAGCATTTTTAAGACTGGATGACTTGGGAACCACTGATCCTAAAGAGCACTGTTATATATCTGCAGTAGGTTTACCATGTGGACTTAAAGCATGCGTGATGGGCCCTGTAGCCAAAGGTGAAACGGACTAATCAATCCCAGTCATGACCTTTCCACATGTCGGAGTTGGCTGCACCCTTTCTGTGCAGTGACCTAGACAAAGGCAAACATCTATAGCCTGGTCTGCAGCCATTTCATTTTATTATTTATTTACACCGTATTAGAAACCGACTGAAGAAAAACCTGTTGTGATTGGCTGGGATTGTATACAGCTAAGCTCAAGCCTTCAGAGCTCTGTGTCCCCAGGGTCAGTAATGTGTACACACAGACACAACAGTCCTTTTGAATGATGGGCAGAAGGAGAAAGTTGTTTGGAGATTCTGGAAACTGTGTCTTGGATTTGACCCTTTACCCCCACCACCCACACGCTCTTCCCCTCAGTGTGGCCAAAAGCAGGCACTTTAAGCACTTTTTTTTGACTGAACAAGAATACTGTGTAAAAATAATCACAATCACAATTAATTTGGTATACTGTAGGTGTAAATCAGAGTAGCCACTTGGGATAAAACCCCCTTGCATAAACAAACAAATAAAAAATAAACTAAATAACTAATTAAAACTTAAACAAACAAACTAACAAGCAATCAAGCACAGTGGCATTAATGGGCAAACAGGCCCCTTCACTCCCACACCCTCTCACCTGTCTCCACCTCGGCGATATCGATGAAGTGGTCTTCAGACGCCGAGGCCAGCATCTTCCCATCGTGGCTAAAGCTGAGGGTTCGCACCGGCCAATCCAATCTACAGCCGCCACCACCGCACCACAGCGGGATCATTTGGGAGGGAAAAAGAGGATAAACAATCAATAACCGAGGAGCACTCCCACGAGGGCACGCTCAGGAGAAGAGAGTGCATTTCAAACATGTAAACAACCGTGAGTGTGCAGTCAGCGACGCGTGCAGAGACATCCACAGAGATCACGTCGATGGGGATATTGATTTTACAGCACATTCAAGTTCTATCCCACATAATTACAGCACTGCTTTCTATGGGATTTATCTCCAGCAATATGTACACGCTAACTGTTGACAAGCCGAGCGCAGCCTATGCTAAATCTTTTAGCAGGGCTAGCATCCCTGCAAGCAAATTGTAAAAGTCAACAGCTGTCTAACCACCATTTGTCCAGGCAACTCATCATGATGACATGATTCACCTTCAAAGGAAAGCATCAAGCATTAGTATTTAGAATGAAGTTCAGACTAAGCAATAAAGGTATGATAAGCCAGTTATCAACATGATTTATGCTTGCTGTTCAGAAACCACTGGAGCAGTAAGAACTTTTGATGAATATCCACCTAAAGTTCTTGCATCAACCCGGCAATTTGTCATGCCAGGAACTGCACGCAGGCAAACTGGTCCCGGATAAAAAAGGGGGGGTGGGGGTGGAGTGTGTGAGAGGGGAAATGTTTTATGCATGGCACACACTGTACATACTTGATTGTTCTACAGTGTCAAAAGTGTTGCATATTGTACAAGGAGATCCCTACTGCTTACCAGGAACACAAACAGCTTACAGCTTGTTCTAGCCTAGTTCAATTATCATTGATTGATTACAGCAATAAACTCCACATCCACTTTTGGTCATGTACAGAAAAATCTATACCAAAAAAATAAATAAATAAATATATAAATATATATATATATATCGAATATGCACAAAATGCATTGATGGCTAAATTTCCATTGATTCCAAAGTGGTGGGTTTTTTTTTGCCAAAAGGTGAGGAGTGCATGCCTATGAAGGACAAACAAAAGGCGTATGTAGTTTCTTACCGTGAGAAGCAGCGCACACACACAAGCTCGTCTACATCCCACAAGCTAACGAGGGCATCTGCGCTGCCTGTGGCAAAGTACTTCCCAGTGGGGTCGAACTTGATGCAGATGCAGTTGGAAGGGTGTGCATTGATGGACTGGATGGGCTTGAGCTCAGGGTAGCTTGAGACAGAGGGCACAAGAGAGCTACTAAGAACACTTATGAAGAGCATCAACACAAGCAGCAGCACACCAGCATCAACACAATCAATCAGTCAATCAATCAATCACCTCTGTCTGGTGCCAATTTGTTGATTAGGGTATGCATCATGAATGTTTTTTTTTTTCCATTTTAGCAGTATGTAAAGAGGACTCACAAGTATGTAAAAATGTGAGAGCGAGTGTGTGTGTGTAATATTTCAAATAGTAACGTGAGAACAGGAGATAAGGGAATGGTCCCGCAACCAGAGTGTTACACATAACTGCTCCCAATGGGCAAGCTGGCACCTTGCATGCCAGTCTCCCCTATTGGTGCATCCTATGCAGGTGTGTGTGTGTGTGTGTGTGTGTGTGTGTGTGTGTGTGTGTGTGTGTGTG
>JAGFZM010002234.1:36273-65670 GCA_017657215.1 Limnothrissa miodon
GTGTGTGTGTGTGTGTGTGTGTGTGTGTGTGTGTGTGTGTGTGTGTGCGCGCTTCTAATTATACCTACACATACACACACACAATCACAGCAGATGGCACTGGGTGCTCACAGAATGACCAATGCAGTCTGTGCAGTTTAAAATCTTGGAAGTGGGGTTTGGTAATGATATTTCTAAATGCATTTCATCAGAGAGCATAAGTTCATTGGCTTATTCTAATGAATTATTGATTTATGAATAATATAATTTCATACTTTCTATGTATTCATCAAATATCACATTAGCACCAAGAGTTTGTCAGTATTTCTATTACTTGCTATAAAATTTGTCCCCAAGTACATTTAAAGGAAAGGGGATGAAGATTAGTAGAAACAGCTCCAAGAGAGTCACTTATTTACTTTCAGACGTCAGACCTTAACATTTACCTTAAAATGTTAATGCAGCCACTTCCGTTCGTCAAGAAAAACATGTCGTTGTCATTGTTCCAGGAAATTTCGTTCACCTCAAACTTGAACTGTTCTTCAGCTTTTGAGCGATGGGTTTTTGCATCAATGAAAGTGACCACATCATCTTTGTTTCCAACAGCAATAGTCTGTCCATCTGGGCTCCAACATATGTTGATATTTTCACCTAAAGCAGATAATAAGATAAAATGTAATGTAACTGTAACAACAATATCATATAATCTTAACTGTAAACTTTTTTAAAAAGTGTAATGTTATACCTGTAACCATCAGTAGAGATCAGTGGGCAAAATGAAAACATCCAATATAAATATTGACAAATAACTACTGCCTAACCTTTAGTGCTGACTGTTGCAATACATTTGGTGGTCCTGACATCCCAGATCCTTATGGTCTTGTCTCCAGATGCCGTGACAAACAGATCAGGGTTGGTGGGGTGCCAGCACAGCTGATCAACACTATCCCCATGGCCTCTGTAGTTGTTTTCTTTGACCTGGAGGGACGCCATGATGCAGTTATGTATTAACAGCAAAGCAATTCTTCATGTATGGCATGTATGTGTACACAATATTAAATATGCACTGAAATTATTCAACTGATTGAAATGATTCAAATCTTTGTATTTTATAGGCTATCCTATAATATTTACTGCATCTTAGTCCTTAGGAAGGGATAACATTCTACGAAGTGGTTGTGAAATAACTACAGAGAGTGATGTGGAAGCAGGACATGACCATTACATTTAGGGTGTTTTCTTTACATAGTCTACAAAAAACCTTAGATAATGCACTTCTGTTTGTGTTCATTTAGTCTGCTTATGGAAAGAATACAGACAGCCGTTTCAAGTCTGTTTCATCTTTATTATAACTCATTTTAGGGAGGCAAATGGACACTAAATATACAATTACATTTTCAGCCTAAGGATCAATTTGTGTTAAAATAATCATTGTAATATTACAATTGTTTATCTATTGTTATCTCTGAACTCAGTTTATTATTATTATTATTATAATAATGATCACTGCATTGATAATTATTCATTGTTATGAACTACTTTTCCTTCCACATCCTCGCTCTGTGCCAAACACTTGGCTTCCACGACTATAGGCTCACAGGAGCTTAGTCTGGCCAACCTACCGTACTACCCGCCTTCTGAGAGGCGCGCTTAACCTGCATCTATCAGATGCCTCACTGGCGCTGGGGGGAAAAATCTCGTTTCTCACTGGTTCCCGCTGTTTTGGGAACAGAAATGCTCTAAAACGGCAGGTTTGCCAGACTGACTTGCTTAAAGGTGCTCTAAGCGATGTGACACGTTTTTAGGACTAAAACATGTGTTGTTACGTACAGCAAACATCTCCTCATAATCTGCTAGCTGCCTGTCCCCTGAACACACTGTAAAAAAACGTGGTCTCTGTAGACAGCCCAGGCTCCACAAACGGCAACAAAACACAGTGGGCAAACCTAGCATAACAAACGAAAACGAAACATAACAGTGTTCCAGCCAACAAACGACAGGTTCATGAGTCTTTCGGGAGGCATGGGAGGGAGGGGGAGGAATGAGCTATAACTTATAACGCTTGAACCCTCTCTGGAGCTATCCTCCGTTTTGTTTGACAATACTTCGAACGTCAACAAGAAGTGACGTGAAACAGCATCGCTTAGAGCGCCTTTAATTGAATGTAGCCTCACAGTAAGTATGGGCGGGCTAAGCTCCTGCAGAACTACTTTTCCTTCCACATCCTCTCTCTGCACCAAACAGTGGCTGGCTGTACTGCAGCACGCCAACTCACTGCTATGCCTTGTTTCATACCTTCCCAAGTCCGTTTCTCCTGTAAGTCATCTTGTTTGTGTGATTGCTAAGATGAATTGGTGACAACCAATTTGCTAACACGCCAACACTAATTTTCCCTCGTCATCCTTTGCACACAGACTAAATGTCTGAGACAAATTCAATAGGAGTTTCAGATAAGCAGCGATTGTCCAGGTAATATCAAAAATGCAGTTCTGCAGTCTCAGCTATTACGTCAGTAGCCTAAGTTGCTGTAGTTTAACTAACGTTGAACTTTACCATGGAAGTCAGACTTCTGTGGAATATGGAGGGTACCATACACTCGGCAGGATTTTCATAGGGCTTCAATGTCAAAGCCATTTATGAATAATGTGTTAACGTTAGGTGAGTTTTCAATAATTCGTTTGGTCACAAGGACTTTAACGTTAACGTTAACCCTAACTACGTTTGTTTCAGCGTCAAAACTCTACTTCGTTTCCAAATAGAGCGAAAACTACTAGCAACTTTGGAAAAATTAGCTAGCCTGCTTGCATTCACACGACTGTAGATCTAGGCGCACACGCAAATCCACGGCACTTTCAAAATAGAGCGTACCAGTAACGTTATATCATATACTTTCCGTATTTAAACAAATAACATTTAAAAAGGGCTCAAATGATTAAATGAAGGATGGTGTGTCACTGACGTTAGCCTTTACATGAAGACATCAAGCAAGGACTGGAAATGAGTCACGTACCAGACGGTCCTTTTCCAAAACAAATACACTTGCTGTTTTGTCGAAAGATCCTGACGCAAGTCTCCTGCCATCGCAACTCCATGCAACAGAATGAACTTTGGCGCTGTGTGCTGGGAACTCACGACTTTTATTGTTATTCTTAAAGTTCTCTTGCATGTCTTGGTAGTACTGCGACGCCATGTTGATTTCTTCTTCTGCAAGAATTCTTTTTTCTGTAAACAGTAATTACTGCCGACTAGTGGTACGATCACATTTCACTCACTAAAGGTGGCCCTTTCTACGGGTATTCCCAGAGCCATAGAGATGGACCTAATGGACCATCACAGCCGTCGTTTTTTTTCTTCTTTTTTTTTTTTTTTTAAAAGGCCTGGGTGACAGCCAACCTTGATTCTAAAAGGTATTATTAAACTAAATGCCATGTACTAGCCATTTAACTTTACTGTGCACGCGTGGTTGCCCTACATAAGTAAAAAGTGACATGATCTGGTTAATTTAATTCAGGTCCAGTCAAGGTTTAGTAATCAAGCTGTGGTTAATTTAGAATTTGACAGGTGGGGGAGTCAGATTTTGTTTCGGTACAGAAAAGTATATAGCCTATTCTGCCTGTTAGAAAATGATCAATGCTTCAGTGCTCGCTTGGTTGTACGCCTTTCTAGAACCCGGTTGCTAAGAATGGTAATTGGATGGGTAGGCTACTGTAGCCTAAATCTGCATTTTATGCCCGAAACAGTAAAATGGAGTATATTACAGCCTATATTACAGGAAGTCCAGATTGCCTTAACTGAACACTATGACTAAGGACTATAACATTTGCCTTACAATTTTTTTCCAGAAAAAATGGGAGTTAATATCAGTGTGTATTTTTCTGGCTTACAGTTCCTTATTGACCAGAAAATGGAAAAACAAATAATACATTTGTTGTTTTACAGTTGTGCTTAAATTTCAGATATGTGACATTCACCTAACTCCATTATTCCCTTGCTCTGGCAAGAACTGTCATATCTATAGACAATCTGTATATGTGAAGCACCACAACTCATAAATAGATATCAGCACGGAAAACATAACGTCAGGATTGTGACTGACTGAAGATAGGCAGATAGACACATTTGATTCGATTCGATGAACAACCCAGTGAGGAGAAGGGAGAAGCAGGTTGTAGTTTACACTAAAGACTGCGATCATTGATGTGATTGAATATATTTACTTGCTGATTTATCAAAGGTGACGGAACGGAGTACCAGAGCACTGCAGGACACTTTAATCTTTGCACAGACACCATCAACAATGGCAATTTCATGTCCCCTTTTACCCAGAAAGCATGGAAACGGAAGCATATCACCTTCGCCAATGCCACCTTCGTTCAATGAGAAGCTCCAAAACGAATGATCTGACAATACAATGACTTTTGCCCCTCAGAAGAAGGTCAAGTAATCAGTTCTAATTAGTATAGACATTTATTTTGGGATGAGTGAGTGAGTGAGTGACAGCCAGGGCCAACACATTCTGTCAAGCCAGACATTAGGCCTACCCCTAGCCATTGTGTCAGAAAAACAGATACAAATCAACTATTTGTGCCAATAACACTGACATGAACCTATCAGCATTCACCTACGCCCCTCAATATGTTCAATCAGGTACTAGTTCATCCAGGGACACTATAGATAGGCATCTCTCTTCTCCTTGTGATATTTCATCATCCATCTATCTTTTTGTCTCCTTGAAAGGTTAATGAACCTTTTCAAAATTGTTCTTCAACCACCCTGTCTCCGAAGTAAACACTCAAGTGTTGTCGAATATCCCACAGCAGTTGTAATTTAACAGGGTTGCCAAAGATGGCACTGTTTAACCACGAGTGCTATTTCAATACACAGCCTAAATAGGATGTTTTAATTGTGCTTAATGAATCAATATAATATTAATATAAATATAAATAAACATTAGAGAACCTGGTACATAACTCATTTTATACATTTTATATCCCCTGTAAGGTTTTGTCCAATATTGTGCATGAAATTTTGACATAAACATGTAAAAGGCTTGAATTAACATTTTCATAAACAATCATTGTGTTACTTTTAATTCATTTCCATCAATTCAGTTCATTTTTGTCAATGTTTGTTCCTGTATATTATGAAAAGAAAGAACAATGCAAAACCACCACTCTGCCTGTTCCCTAACTTGTGGTAATTTGTACTTCTGCATTTTGACCAATAGGTGGCAGAAGAGCATCAGACGGACCATGCCTTTGCAGAACAAAACTGCATTTGCTTCTGTGACCGTCACTCAGAAGCAATTTACACTTGACATGCCTGGGACACATGAGTGGACTCCATTTATTACGTTGTGCTAAAGCAAGCAGAACAAAAGATCCAGGAGGTATGTTCTGTCATGCATCCCACTTAGTCCCAACACATGTGCATGAAGGACAAACAGCATTAGGTCTTTGCCTTTATTTCCCTACCACCCCTGACAGGGAGTTAAAGGAAATGTGGGTGGTTCCAGAGCTCACACTGTTATTATGACTTATTCAATGACGGCGAATGAATGGTTAATACGTTTGTGTCATTTTGAGTACTACTGAATGCCCAAAGGCTCTTCGCTTTTCTCCTCTCCTCTGTTTCCTTGTTGGGTGCCTATATCGTGCCACTATATATCAGTGACGGCCCCACAGAGTGACTAACTGGCTGCCAAACATCTTCTTCTACACTGTGCAACTGTCCTGGCGGTAAATAATTCAGGACTCCTGTTTTGGAAGTAATTACTGCTTTTGGTTTAGCTTCCACTTCAGCGGAGCATGGGAGCAGAAGACACACAAAGCTGTCCTTGCATAATGCTGTTATTAGTGGCTACTGCACATAACCAAGTCAGAGTTTTTTTTTTTTATTATTTTATATCAACTTGGTTTATTTAGATAACACATAGTGATGAAGAGAAAATGGAGGAAGGCTTCACAACAGAGAGATAAAGTAGAACAGAGACACATGTTGTTTTTCTCCAGCAGATGATGCAGGCTCCCGCACTCACACGCACACACACACACACACACACACACACACACACACAGATAAGAGAGCGATTTGATGACATTCATAAGAAGATATAGTCAATTTGTCAAAATCCTGTCAGTGCCACGGCTGCAGTCTCATCACATTTGCTATGCCACACATCAGGCATTATTCAACTTCCTGAAAGAGGAATGAAATGTAACACTAAAAATACAGTACATATACGATATATGTATATTTATTTATTTTATATTTATTTGTTTATTTATATATGAGCTATATATAGTTTTAATTCATATGTATATTTAAATGAGTTCTTGTGCACTTGAACTGCCATGAGTGCATTTAGAGTACCATATGTAATTATGCACATGCAATATCTTAACATTATACATTTGCCATTTTTACTGGCTTCGTTAGATCTTTGTACCATTTAATGGACTTATTACATTAGTTGCACAAAGAGAGTCCAAATATCGCTTCTCCCATAATTAAAACTAGAACAAGAATACGGGCAGCAGTATTTTTCATTTTCTGCCCATTCCAGATTTATTCTCCAGTGGGTTTTTCTTTTTCATTCTTTAGACTGAACCTCCTTCCAGCTGTAGCTCTAAATGACAGCAGGAAAAGATTTCTTGTGCAGTGAGGATAATGCTCTCCCTTTTCCAAGCTGAACAATTAGCTGTATACTATAGACAGCTTGTTGCCAACCTCCACAGCTGCTCATTCAATCTGTATCTGCTTTTGATGCCAAGAGGGTACCTTTAGCAAACTCACAGACCATATGGCACTTGCTCAAGAATAAATAGCCCTACTTGGCAACCTCGGAGGGTGCCTCCAAACATCGAAGTTCATGACAAGTTCAACAAATTCTCACACGGCAGTGGGCCGATGTCCGCCGTGGTGCCCATTCACAATTAGGCCCCTTTGCGAACGGGTCTTGAAGGAACCTTCTGGATGGATGGTGTCAGGCTTGTGCTCGCAACGAAAGAACATGAGGAAGCCATTGCGGTAGTTCTTGTTCATCCAGCCGTAGAGGAGCGGGTTGGTGAAGGTGGAGCACATGGCCACGATGTGGAAGATGGTGTAGAAGAGCTTGTACTCCTTGAACCGCAGCACCAGGTCCAGGTCGATGGCCAGCTGGAACATGTGGAAGGGCAGCCAGCACAGGGCAAACACCAAGACCACCAGGACCAACATCTTGGTAGTCTTCTTGCGCCGATGGATGCTGTCTCCACGGTTGGAGGGGCTCACGTGGCTGCGGAGCTTGGCCCAGATGCAGACGTAGGCGTAGCTGATGATGCCTAATGGGATGACGTACTGGACCAGGAGCATCGCCAGGCTGTAAATGACGGCGTCACGATTGGTGCCGTGCGGCCACTTCTCCGAGCACACAGCCATGCGCAGGCCGATGGAGGGGATCTCCTCCCTCCGGTACTCGCGGAAGATGGCCAGAGGGCCGGCCAGCACAGCCGAGGCAGCCCACGTCAGGCTGATGATGGCAAAGCTGGCGCGCCTGGAGAGCCGGCGCTCCAAGTGGAAAACAATGCAGCGGTAGCGCTCCAGGGCGATCACTGTCAGTGTCAGGATGGAGACGTGGACGCTCAGTGCCTGGGCGTACGGCACAAGGTGACACAGCACAGCGCCGAACTTCCACTCGTCGAGCAGCGTGTACGCCAACGTGAAGGGCAGACAGATGGTGTCCACCATCAGATCAGCCAGGGCCAGGTTGGCAATGAAGTAGTTGGTGACGGTGCGCATGTTCTTGTAGAGGATGATCATGTAGATGACCAGTGTGTTGCCCACGAGGCCCAGGAGGATGATGAGCGAGTACGCGGCGATCAGCGCCACCTGGACAAACAGGAGCTTGGTGATGTCGTCACTGAAGTTCGGCCGGAGGAGATCAAGGCTGTCGTTGACCAGGAAAAACTCCCGGTATCGGGAGAAGTCGTCCCACTTCGCCTGGGCCGAGTCTGTACTGTTGAGCAAATCCAAAGGGCTCATTCTGTTCTTGTGTAGTGTGCACCTGGGATTGTCGAAAACCAACTCGCTTTGTAATTTCCTGCAGGAAACACAAGCAAAATGCAGCCGACATGTATGAGCTTCTGGGCCATTAAAAACCTGCTCACATTTTTGTTTATGACTGCACCAGTGCCAGTATGGTGTTTTTGTTGTGTATCTGCCTCAGAATAGAACATGGAATGGCTGTTAATTGGGTCCACAGAGATATGCAATAGCTTAATCCACATCTTTTTTTGTTTAGTTTGCTAAGAGGAGGCATAGTCAGTGAGCTCTTTGTTATTTGGTCCACAGACACGTAAGATGTACAGTATATCTGAGCATACCTCCTGTCTGTACATTCCTCTGAACAGGAGACATGGGAGCTGTCACACACTTGCTATTTATGTATTTTATCATACAGTAGCTATGACATGAAGTACACTGTTCCCAACTCTGCAGAATGGAAGGCTTAAAAATGTGAGGTATTTGATCAAAACCGACAAAGGCATGATCTGATCTGATATTTTTATCTTCACTTAGAGATCAACGGTGCATCGCGCTGCAGCAAGGAATCTCTTAATCTAGGAAAACTGTAAAACTGAGTGGCAAAAGCCTCTTAGCAGGGGATGGGGTAAATGACATTGGGTAAAATTTGAATATATAAGGATCCATCTTGGCCAACATTCCTTACATTCTTTCCATACATCTTTAATCAATGCACAATTTTCAGGTACCCCCCACTGCGGTGTAATTTGAGTCTCGTGTGGTGAATTTGAAGTCTGCACTGTCAGGAGGGGTCTTTCTCTAGCTGAGCATGAGGAATTAACTCTGAGCGCTTGAGCAGCTTAGTGTGATGGACGAAGAAGGAGAACTGGGGAAAATGTACCTGAGGGTGCATTGTGGGCTATGAGCCATGTAAACAATGAGTAGACTGTAAGCATCTGGATATGGCTGTTTTAAAGGTTTAAGGTTCATCATTCCTGCCCCGTCATCAGGTTCTAATGAACTGTAAAAGATTGTTCTTGAATTAAGCCCTAAGCAAGGAGGACATGAGTTATTTTCTTTCATACCACCCTGTTTGTTTATGGCCAGCAAATATTTGTGATGGCTAATTGGATTCATGAGAAATTGCAAAAAAAAAAAAGGAAATGAGCTCTACACTCAATGTGGTAACACATTTGGGGGTTCATGAATCATTTATGTTTTTTTATGAACTCAGCAACTCAGTCCAATAATTGTTTGTTTTGATTTGTTTTGTTTTTGTGCTGAGTTAGTTTGACCAGGAGAGCTGAAGCGCTTATTGAAACACCTCTAGGGTGATCAAATATATATGACTGTACCCAATATAGTCACTATATCCAATAAAGTTTTAGGGATAATAATTTCTGATTTTTTGGGGGTGCCTGGAGGGTGCACACTTGGTGGAAATGATTAAGCTGCGGTTTGCAACTGAAGCGTCCTCACTATCCTTGCACAAAAAGCACTTACGACCATTTGTTGCCATGCAGCAAGTACTTTGCAGGCAATTACATTGTCATATTTTGTCAATACTAATTGTTGGTCTCCCATAACAACCCAAGACATAGGCTTGGTGAGAATAAGTGAATGAGAGTGACAGTGGGTATTAAAATCAACATATAGATATAGTCTATACCCTAAACAGAAAATATTGATTATGATATCAACAAAAAACACTCCTCGCTAAAAAGCTATTCATGCCATGGTTCACCCCGAATTCCATGGGAATAAACGCGTCTGAGGAAAGTCGGGCAACATCAATACTTTATGTCCAGACATTTCCCATAACGCAACATGAGCTTTCAGTCTCTCGCATGCGATTGGTGTTTTCACCGTGATAGTCCTCTTTCGAAAGGTTAGCTTCCTTAAGACCGATGATATTGCCTACAGTGATTTTGCAGGTCACCCAAATAATCAGCAAGGGTCAGATGCGAGACCATAAAAGTTAATCTCAGAAGGGTTAATCGCGTTGCTTTAACGGTGGAAACACAAAAGTAAAGGAAAAGCCCAAAACATTTATCGACAGTCAATACCAGAAAGGACAGACTGTCAAAGATCATACGGCTTGCAAGACAATGGCATCTGACCCGAAGGTGCGCTCTCACGCAAAGCTTGTATTAAAGCATGCATCAACACTGAAAATGATTTTCAATGACTATTTGAATGAAATACATCAAAAGGTATTACTGGAACACTTAAATGGACAAACTTTCATCCTATGTTACTGTCTTCAGCTGTCTACTGTCATAAACATTCAAAATATAAAATTAGGGTTACAGATTGCATTACTTCATATTATACGTGCTAGGTTCATTTGCAAAGACTAATAACCTTCAAGTTACTAACTGTACATACGTCTGACATGCAAAAATGCGCTTGGTAACTCCGTACACTATTTCCTTTAGAGCCCCGGCCGCTTCCTTCCTTCCAACTCACCTTGTTTCCTTAGATGTGTCCCTTGCAGTTATTTTAGGGTTGCGCCAGATATGCGCTACATTTGAGATAAGGTCATATTACTCCTTTTCTCCCAGTCCAAACCTTAGTGAGGGTGCTCTTACCAGCGTGAGCGAAGGAAGCTCTGTGGCAGCGCACGGCGCTGATGAGTTGTGGAGGATGATGTGGGATAGGCGACAGTCGAGAGGAAGCGCAGTGGCTCCTCAGTATATCGCAGATGCAGTTGTGTCATAATTGCCCCAATAAATATCCTGTGTACTGACTTGTCGCCGCGAATGCCTGCTGCTACTGTGCGTCTTCTATTGATTGACGTGTCTTAGTCCCTCATCAACCCCCTGTCTTCAAACACTTTTTTTGCAATGTTTTTGCAGTCAGTCTTAAAAATTATATTAATTAAAGGAACAAACAACCTAATGTGGTAAGAAGATTTATGTTTTAGGATACCAAATTTGACTGTGATTCTGTGAAGTTCTCCTCAGTTTTAGTTCACGTTGACATTGAGAGATATATTACTTGCATACTCTGCACTTTCCACCTAAATGGTTTGATAGTGGACAGATCCCCATAAATAACTGACCATATAGTTATTGAAATAAGCAGGAAGCCAATAATAATCTCGATTTATATATTTACATAAGATAAATGGCTTCCTTCCTTTCTTCTTCCGTCCATCTTCTGAATTCCCTGTCTTGATAGAGAAATGAAACAAACAAACAAAAAGGTTTTTGTCTTTATGACAAAAAATGTCAGTATCATGAAGGAAATTTAATTTGTTCACAACCCGAGGATCAACCAGCCCAGCCTGATATCATCCAATAAACTGTTATTCCTCCATTTTACACAGCCATTTTCTGGAGACTGCAAGCAGCTGTCAGCTTACGGCTACACCAAATTAGGCTGCAGTGTGAATCTGCAACAGGGCAGAAAAAAATGTGTTTTGGTCTGCTCTGTGCCAATTTGTGCTCAAATACATTTAGCATCCTAAAAAGAACAGAAAAAAAAAGAAAAGAAAGGGGTTTCTGCTACAGGGTTGCAGGGCTCAGCTCTTTTAGTTCTAATTTATGACAGCACAATAGATGTTCCTGAATCAACTCAAATGGCCTAGTCAACTAACAACTGTTTCTATCTTTAGGCTATCTATCCATCCATCTATCTTTCTATCTATCTATCTATCTATCTATCTATCTATCTATCTATCTTTGTCTGTTTATTTATCTGTCTGCGTGTACCTACCTGTTTACATGTTAATCTATAGTATTGCATGGAAATACCACAGGTGATGCACAGTGTGGGATGTGAAAGAGATGCGGGCCCACTAGGAGGAAACCTGAGGATCAAATGTCATGTCCCCCATACTGAGGCAATGTCATGAACACAATGGAGCTTTCTGCTTCAACACCACTCCGCTTTTATCTTGTGACACAGGTGGGTGCTGTGCTGAGGACAGTGTTTGTCCGTGAGGCATGAATCCCTTATGCTGCCAACAGAATGAGGGTCTGACTTATTTCATTTCTTTTCCAGGTGTACTATCTGCATGTATTCTCTCTATGTTGTTATCATGATATTCACCATCTTCGTCATTTTTTTTCCATCTCCCGTTGATTTAAAATTTCTCGAGGAAAAGCTTTTCCTCCGTGTTAGTTTTCCTCATTATCATGACCAATCTCCATCCTCATTGTAATCTTTCTGATCTTCTAACATACTCATCGTGCTGAAAATATCACAACCACCCTCATCATCATTTCCACAATTATGAGTCATCATCTCTGTCATTCATTACTAAAAAGACAGCACTATTTTCCGGCACAATGAGCCTATTATTTCAAATGCAGTGACATTTAATATTGTGTCTCCATAGGTTACTTTATAACTGAGAGTCACTATTTTAATTGTAGGCTTTCAAAATTGCACATTTGAAACTCATTACACTAGATAAATGTGTAGGCCTGTAGCATATTGGCCCTATTATTTAAAAAATGACTGTATTTTGCAAAAAAAATGACTGTCTTTTGCAAAAGTTTTAAACACTCCCTTTCTGCACAGATCAATCTCATTTGACTAAAACTGCAATGTTGGCACTTGTAGAGAACCATTTACACTGTTAACATCAATCAAAAGGTAATACCCTACTTTTGGGAATGCATTGGATTGTTACAGTAAAGCAAGCTGTCATTTCAGCAACAGAACACCCTGCAGATGCTTGCATAGAAATTAGCATTCAATTTTACACAGAACTGGTCAGCAGTCAAACAGCTGAGAGGTATTGTTTTTTACAGTGCCTTTTTCCCTGAAGGGCATCTCATAGGCAACCAGTAATAGTCATAGTAGTATTACACAGTAGCAATATGGCCCTCTTTTTTCTGAATGTAGGAAAGTGCATTGTGTTAATTGTGTTAATAAAACTGGCCTGCTGAAAATCAGAACATCTGCAAGAAAGAACCATTAGGCCCTGACTGACTTCAGATTGAAATGTCATTGTATTACTTAACTGATGATCCTCAATATTGCGGAAGATACTCACAAAAGATGTTGTGCAAAATACATGACCACTCTTTGAATAGCACTCTTAATTACAGCTGAGATCAGGGGTCTATAACAGAGTACAAGGAGCCCTCATTTTATAGAGACCACTGGGGGAATGGGATATATTAACTGTAAAATGTATGTCAAGTTGGCTACCTTATGTTCATGTTTAATTTAAACTATACCTTTATTCAAAGCTATATACTGTAAAATACAAAAATATAGAAAACAAAAAACAACTTACTAATTCTAGAACAAGCAACCTGCTTATAGATGTAAGATGTAAACATGTAAAAATAAACACCAGTAGGCTTAATCTGTTTTACAAAAGTATAGCCTATGTGGGAAAAAAAACATAATATAATTCATTTTTACTATTACTTTTTAATAATTTACAGGCATCTGTAGCTGGAATTTAGGCCTGTATTCTATTTTGGTGCCTCAGAATGCAGACCAAAAGTATGTCAAGCCAAAATGCCAAAAAGAGACATTTTACATGACAAGTGACTCAAAACACATCAGGTAATTAAATAATAAAAGGTTAAAAGCTTAATGTCATTGATGTCATGCAGTTTTTATGATGTGTGCCTAGGCTACTTCCTTTCATTTCTATGATAATTCTTTGGTTATTGAGTCAAGACCTAATAGTACCATCTGAGAGACTGAAAATGTGCCGTACATGACCCTAGGCAGTTGGGTTATGTGGGACTGCTCAAGGTTTCTTCCCTAACCATATAAAGAAAAAAATAATATTTTTTTCTTGCCCCTGTTGCTCATTGGTGCTCTTTGTTGAAGCTATACAAATAAATTATGCGCTATACAAATAAAATTGAATTGAATATTTCATCATGTTTGTTTTGTAACTATAACCATACTCTTTGTTACAAAAAAAAGAAGTAAATAAATTGGGCTGTTTGAAAATCTGCCTGGCTTCAGGCAGACTGGCTAAAGGGCCAGACCCTTAATATCTCTGGACCAGCCCATGATAGGTCTATAATTTTATTTAAAAATGATTCAAGATAAAGTAGGCATATTCACCATATTTTCACATACAAAATGAATGCGAAAGGTTCTTTCGTTCTTTACCAGTATGTCTATCCTACTGTATGTCAACACCTAATGGAACAGAGTGTTCTGTTGACTGGAGTAAATTATATAATCTCAGCCAATCGGAGAGAGTGTAACTCACTGTCCTTCCGCAATGTAGCTAACATGTGTGAATGAATGCATGCGCCGCTGGAAAAGTGTCCCGCCGTATAATCCCTGCCGTTTGGAAGTTTTGGAGGTGTGTATAAGTATTTGTGTGCCTTTCTTTATAGTCGATGACCAATTTGTAGGCCTATGCATCGCCCAAATTTGCTTGAACTAGCATATCTAGCTTGCTAGCTTTAATAGTAGCAGGTCGCTATGTTTACAAACAGGGGACGTTGGTAGTGCTTGCTGGGTATTTAGCCTAACATTAGTGCAGTGGCTGAACTGAATAGTTTCATCAGCGAAAACACATACTTAATGTCTTATTATCCGTCTATTAACATATTAACGGCGTTTTTCAGTTACTCGAGCTCGAACCAAGAAATCTCAACAAGCAAACAAACAAACAAACAAACAACTGATGAATGAAATGCTAGCTAACCCAAAGTTAATTCATGCGGGGATAGCTGATTTTCGCTGATGTTCTGAAGTGCCATAAAAAGTCTTGTGATACATTTGGAAACAGTGGTTGAACGACCGACTGATTCTTGCCTAATCTCATACACGTGATGTATGCTGTTCTTGTGACTGTTGCGACAGGCTTCGAGTGATGCGTGAAGTGCAAGTGAAACTAAAGTACACGTCCTAAAGAAATCATGGCAACATCATCTGACAAGAAAGGCATGAATCTACGAGAAGACCTCACTTGTGCCATATGCTGCGACCTCTTTCGAGAACCAGTGATGCTCGGTTGCATGCACCACTTCTGTAAACGTTGCATCACAACCTACTGGAAAAGTATCCGTGGAGGACCTGCTTCATGTCCACAGTGTCGCCAGGAGTTCCCCACCCGACAGTTTCAAACCAACTATTTAGTGGCGGGTCTAGTGGATAAAGTGAGGGCCAGTTCTTCTGACGGTCATGTGAAGAATATTGAGGTAACGTTAAATGTTCCATCAAGTGGTATTCCACCCCCCCCCCCGCCGATTTTAATGGGCGCTATTCCAGGGTTATGTTAATCTGTTATGCTACAGTATTGGCAGGCATTGGTCTTATTTTGACACTATAACACAACATAAATTATCTTGTGGTATTAAACCTACACATTTAGTTCCTCTACTAAGACATATGCCACATAAGCCATCCTTGAACACAGGCCTGGTGGGTGGGAGGTGCTGAGGGAGATGGGGGAGAGGGGAGTTGCAGTGAATATTTTTCTCTAACAGCCATTTTGCAGTGGATATTTTTTTTTTACTAACATAGACATTTTTCCAACTTCTTCAACTTATTCTGATTATTGCTGTAGATCTAGATCTAAAAATCTAGCATGACCATTTCATCAATCATTTCGTTGACATTTGCAGTTGGACTGTAAATTGTGCAGATAGTGATATGTTATCTAACTCAAATTTTAGAGATCATTTACTTCTATAACATACAAAGTTGCAATTCTCTACATGACCCTAGGTTTTTTTCAATACCAATACAGTTAATTACAGTTTTTTCTTGCCCATGTTGCTAGTGGATACTCTTTGTGCCATGAGATAAGGCTATTGTAAAAAGCTCTGTATATATAAAATTGAATTGATTAGTAGTTTAGTGTTAGAAAAGTAAAAAGTGAAGTTGAAAAGCGCTATTCAGAACCCCAACAAAGATCATCACAGGGCTCATTTAGATATTAAACTTAATAGAAATGTGAGGTTGTATAGTATAAAAGCTTGTTCAAAAGACAGTTCAATCCATTGCAGGCTCCATAGACTCATTCTATAGTGTCCATTGTCAAACATCAAACCATTGGTTCTATGGTATGGTATGGACCCTGGGACTTTTCTTGGCATGAAAATAACACCAAACCTTAATGCAAACATAATGCAAAATGCGTAGTCAGTCTTGGCAGCTTAAATCACAATGAAACATTAACCTTCAACCCAAACCTTTCTAGAACAAGTTCCTTTATTAACTTGAATTCACACAAAATAATGTTAACACAAGGCTAGAATTAGCTGGAAAAAACATCATCATGAGTTTGGATGCATCAATAGTGTTTAGAGAGTAGAGAAATCAGCTTTTGTACATATATAATTTCACCTATGTACACATGGTTATCCATAAAACAGATTTATTTTTGTTGTAGGTTGTTTATTTAAAGCGAATGTGAGCATAATAGTAGAAAGTAAATCTCATTGCTCTTTTCCAGAAACAACTCAAAGAGTCTCTGGAGTTCCAACGCTTAAAACGAGAGGAGTACATCAAGCTGATCTGCAAAGACAAAGAGCAGGCTGACACTATTAAGGTGGGTGGATTGGTGTGTGTGTGTGTGTGTGTGTGCAATCAATCTGGTGGTAAGCACTCTTTTTCCCTATTTAATTTGATCAAATGTGGGCCAATTTAAACAAAATTCCATTTTATTTGAGCATTGCCTCATTCAAAAGACCTTGGCATAGAGACACTTACCAGAACACTGTAAGAATAATCCTGAATGTAAGGATTTTGGTTTGGCCACCTAACATGTTAACTCACTCTATGTTATTTTTAGGCTAATTTGTACCAGAGGAGCCATTTAAATGCCTTTGCAGAGACTTGTATAAGCTAAACATGAAAACATGATCTGCCTCAATTCTGATTGAATTTATATGCATGTCTTCATATCCAACTTAAGTGTTACAGTAATATAAAGATCTACAGTTCTTCTGAATATACTGTAGGTTTTGTATTTGTATGCTTTCTTTGCTGCATGGAAAAGGATCTTGCAAAAGCACTGGTTGGAAAATGGAATAGCTCTCTGAGCACTGGGTCATGAATCTTTCAAAATGAACACCATCCATTTTAAAACATTTATATATATCAAAGGTATTTTTAGACAAATTTGAAATAAATGTGTTCATTTAAAACAGAGAGATGGCTTTTCTTACATCTGTAGAGGTTGAATCTTGATTACGAGTTTTTGTTGTTGGTTATTTTTCATTAGTTTACTATACGTTCTATAACACATTTCTCATCACCTACAGTATACAATTTACAACATAGTCAGTTATTCATAATTTGCATGCTGAAATGAGACATGAAAGCCTTGTCAGAGTAGAGAACTGAGAAAAGACGACATCCTCCTTGTTTTTCTTTTTTTCTGTTCTCTGCTGGGTGACCTGTGACATTTGTCAAAACACATGTATATGCAAAAAAAAATCAACAGCCAGAGGTCACCATACTTGAGCTGCTGTGGAGGCATAAACAAACCAAAACAATAAACATAGTGTGTGCACCAATTCTATCTTAGCTGGAAGCTGTTCTATAGAAATCAATATGTAAGGCTAATAATCACTGTTTCCTATGACAGAGCAGCGAAATGCCTTGCAGACACAGTCACATGGTCAATAAGCATAAAAACTGATCTTAAACAATAGGTTAGAGGCAGACCCACATTTGACCTGCAATGTATTACTAATCATTTTTAGAATGGACCATTTTTAACTGTGCAGAAATGCAAGACGCCACTGTTGTGCTGTGATGGCATGAAGGGGATTAATTTGATATATTGGTGATGTTGTGTGCGTGTACATTTTTGCAGTGGAAGGTAGAGTCTTTTTGAAATGAGGGCAAAAAAAACAAATCTGACATAGTGATGTCAGGCTTTAGCTTTAATAAAAAGTACAGCGTGTTATAGCAGGCAGATAAAACCCTGGCAAAGGACCATCCTTGTTTATGTGACATCTCCTTGAGTCAGTGCACAGAGTGGAATGCTGTGTTAGCTGACAGGTAAGCTAGCTTTTCAGAAAAGTCGCAGGCTAGACATTGTTAACCGTCACCCGGCCAGACGTCGAGCAAACAGGAATGTGAGTGTGCCACTTTCTTACATCCCCGCATTCCCCCAGTTTCACTGTCACAGTGGGTTTTTTTCCTACTGATGGGGGAGGGGATATCCAGCTGTGCTCAGATCCTCCTGTGTCTTTTCCTGTCCTCCATCCCCACCCCCAACCCACCCCCAACCTCCAACCCCCTGACAGAAAGTGGGTGCTGAGCTTCACGAACGCGTCCAGGCCGACTTCCAGGCGCTGCACAGCTTCCTGCTGCAGGAGGAGGCCTGTCTGCTGGAGCAACTGCGGCGCGAGCAGGAGGAGTGGGAGCGGGCTCTGCAGCGCCACCTGGAGGCCGTGGAGGAGGCCCTCAGGGACGTGGAGCAGACTGTGGGAGCTCTGCAGCTGGCCGCAGACGCCACTGACCACAGCGTCCTCGTAGAGGTGACAGCTCCGCGGCTGCGGCTGCTCTATAGTTTGGTTTGATTGTTTGGTTGTTGGTTTTTACTTTTGCCTTCATGTAGATCAGGACAAGACAGGCCAGGAAGCGTGTGGGGAAGAGATGGGTCAGGGGCAGGAAATGACTGCAGACTAGAACGTTGTGTGACCAATGTATTACAGGTGCTGCTGCTTGCACAGCTTCCCCAACATTAGCTTTCTGTTCTACTTTCTCTTTGTCTTTCTTTACTTTGCCTATTTGGGTATATATACACATTCAAAATGTCAGCAGCTAGCCACATCAACATTGTGATGTTGGCATGTTCTGATAGATGATGTGTTGAAATGGACTTGTTAAGCAATGCATCTTTGTTTAGTCCAGTGCTGATGACATATTTCATGTTTACTGTAGCATCTTGTCCCTGTCAATGTGATGTGATTTCACAGGCATTTATACAGTGGGTGTACTGTGCAAAGCAACACATGGAGAGGAAAAGACATTTTAGACATAGAAGTTTCTATGGATCTATGGATTCATTCTGTTGGTTATATTACAAGGGACCTTGAGGCTGATTGGTTAAGTAGCTCCGAATGAGCCGTGGTGTTGGCAGCTCCGAAGCCATTAGCATGACTCATGTTTGGACAAGGTGTTTGCCCAGGGCCAGTCTCAGGTAATAACATTAGTTAGAAAGGGCTGCGAACGCTCTGGCACCAGATTCATAATTCCCCAACCCCCCCCCCCGCCCAAGGGGAACATGTGAAAGGTAAATGTAGGTGGTGTCAGAATGTCTACCTCCATTTCCCTTTCATTTGACCATCAGTGCAAGTAATGGTGTCCTATAGTGTGAGCTTATTAGATGTCAGCCCCTTCGCTCTCAGCGATGAGCGCGCTCGTAGACACAGGTAGCCGAGGAGGTGAATCTCATTTCAATATCAAAGACTTAAGGAAGGTCTGATTTCATCTCTTTCACACACACACACACACAATTACACACAGTCACACACACATCTTTTGGAAATAGACTGAGCATGTGTAATCAATGACTGCCCCACACAGGGTGGATCTGCCTCAAACTCTACACCTATTGCATGCAGCTTCCATATGAAGTATAAGCTTAGCATCATACTGCTGACAATGCAGCATCAAGCATGCTTCAGCTATGTCCACAATTGGCTTACTGCCCATATAATCTGGCTACAGAAAGTTCTGTCAGGAAATTAAGAAAAATAACAGATATCACAGTGTTTGTAAACAGCCATATTTCCCCAATTTTTACTTTGTCCTATTTTCACCCATTTTTTGAAAGCTTGTTTTGTGCCTAGGACATAAGTGTCATATGTTCTTGTACCACCACCACCAAAACACACACCTCCAATTGGCGCTGATTTAACCCGCTTCTGACACCCATGCATTGTGGTTTCGTTATTAACAATTTCCACATCTCCCTAATCAAGCGCCTCCAGCCATGTTGGGTTTTGACACCGCAACCCCCCTCAGTGCTCTCACACTCCCAGTTTAGAAGTCATCCGGCATCACTGGGTGGGAGTACTGCTCCCGATCCCTTGTTCCCCCCCACTGCTCAAACCCCAGGGCCCCCAGCAGCATGCCACAGAGGCAGCTCCATAATACATGAATCTAAAGCGAGACGTAAGGGGAGTCGTATGCTTGGATGTCAGTGTGTCGCCTGTGCGTGCATCCTTTGCATGAATTTCTAATGGATACTCTTTGCAACAGTGCCAGATTCCAGGAAGCTAGCCACCGAGGGTCTGCCAGGTTGGACTGCTTGTGAGTTCCTCAGCAGTTCCTCAGCAGTTCCCTGACGGTTCCAATAAGATTTTGCGTCAATCCGCGCCTCAAAACATTTCAAGTTGAGTCCTCGAAATTGAAAAAAAGACCTGATGCTGGAGAAAGAGTAGGAACCCAAAGTTAGCAAGTTCTACCATGATTATTTTGATAAATTGAACTCCTGTAGTGCTGCCAGGTGTATTTACCGTCAATGCATGGATTATATGTCAATGTAGACGCCCAGCATTACATGCAACATAATGCCACACAGTGCCACTGAGCACAGCTTTAGACAACACACGCCTTGCTTTCACATCACTGGCTTTCGGCCTCAGGAATGCAGCGGATTCTAGTGTGAAAAGGCCTCAAGGGTCACTTACCAGTAGGTGGTTAGAGAATGTGTGTCTTTGCCAGTCAGTAACACCCTTTTCTGTCTCTTTCTGTTTCTCCCCCATACCCAAAAACAGCTCCCAGATTTGAATATCAGGTGAGTGTAATCTTGCATTGCCTCCATAAACACCTCAAAATGTCACAGAACATAAATATGCCGGGTTGAATTAGTCGCCTAATGTGTGTGTGGGTGTGTTGGATCCCCTCTGGAGAAGAAGCGTCAGTCACTACTGTGCCAGTAGTTTAATGAAAACCGATGATGTGCCAGAACCTTGGGACCGTATTCACGTGTCTAGACTATCAATCAGCGAGGCATGACTCTCTGCTATTTCCACACAGTACCAAAGCCTGTATAGCTTTCAGCAGTGGAGCAGAACACCATCAACACGCTGACTGGGCTGGGCTGACTGAGACGACAACAACAAAAAAACAACCCCAGTTGATGAGATGTTTTTCTTTTCGGCAGCTTTCAGATGTTTTTTTTTTTTTTTTTTTTTTACACACAAACTCCAAAGATGGGTCTCTGCCTTGACACAAGTCAGAATGCCTTTGCATTCCAGACAGGGCTTTTAGCTTGCGGTTTCTTTCATCTCGTTTTGACATTAAGGATTTTTATTTTTCTGCCCTCACTCCAGATCGCCTGCACAAGTCGCTAAGGGGCCAGATTTTGACAGCGGTGTTTTCTGCAGCAAATATGCCGCACCTATACAGTACACCACCTGGAGGAAGATGTTCCAAGTCCTTAGGCCAGGTAATTGCTTTCTCCTTTCAAAGGCAAACTCGCTTTTCCTTTTCAAAAGTGGCTACAAGTTATTGAAAGCAATGAAAATGCACCCCTCGCTTCAGCTCGTATCCTTACCCACATCTGTAAGGCATCTTTGGTCTTTAGGGGGAAGTTCATAGAATTTCAATGAGCCACAGGGTTGTTGGGGGGGGGGGGGGGGACGTGTTTTTCATGATGAACCGAGGAATGCGTCTATGAAAGAATTTTGGCACGAGACCATCCCATCCCCTGTATACATACCATTGCAGTCAAACACAGCAAACATGCTTGAAGACATACACACACTTGACTGACACATTAATCAGTGTTTATCCCCTCACGTACTGTATCTGTCTCTCTCTATCTCTCTCATTCTCTCTGTCTTTGAAAGGCCCGGCCCCTGTGACATTTGATGAAGACACAGCCCACCCCAGCCTGCTCCTGTCCCGGGATAAGACGTCAGTGGTGGAGCTGGAGGAGATGCAGCCATATCCGCGCCACTCCAAACGCTTTGTCCAGTGCGTCAACGTGCTGGGCGCCCAGGGCTTTGTTTCGGGTCCCCACTACTGGGAGGTGGCCGTGGGCACCAAGCCCAAATGGGACCTGGGCGTGGCACTGGAGAGCGTAGACCGGCAGGCGCGGGTCAAGCTGTGCCCAGAGAACGGCTACTGGACCCTGCGGCTGCGCGCCGGCAACCAGTACTCGGCCGGCACGCAGCCGTGGACACCGCTTAGGCTGATGACGCGGCCGAGGCGCATCGGCGTGTTCCTGGACTGCGACGATCGGCGCGTGGCCTTCTACGACGCTGACAACATGACCCTGCTGCACACGTTCGCCAACGGCCCCCGGGGGAAGGTGCTGCCATTCGTGAGCACGTGCGTGACGGAGCCGGGCCAGAGGCCGCAGCCTTTGCGCTTCATTCACCCCCCCATGGAGTTCCTGTGAGGAGAGACACTGCACATTTTACCTATACTGTACTCTGTTCATCTGATTACTGTACAAGCATTTAGCACATACTGCATTGATCCAAGTCAAAGTGGATGAGGGTGTGGTGCCTTGAAAATCATGTGAGAGAAAGTGCATGTTTGAGTTGCCGGTTGTGTGTGTGTGTGTGTGTGTGTGTGTGTGTGTGTGAAAGAGAAAGAGTGAGAGAGGAAGTGTCATTGATGCCAAAGCATTTGTAAAGACAGTGTATTTACTGTAACAAATCCCTATGGATTTGCTCTGTTCAAATCCAGTGCTCTGGAAATTGCTCTGTTCCTACCTGTTAAATCCAGTCCAGTTCTTATGCTGTATATAAATGTTCATGGAACATTTTGGAACTTAAAAAAGTCACACATCATAATCACACAAGAAATGAGGTCACATGTTAGAATTGTCCTGAAATCAAGTATTTACTGTAACCTTACAAGTTGATTTTTTACACAAGCACCTTTTTTGTTTTCTTTTTTCTGACTTTAATGTGTATTTTTAATTTAGTTTAAAACACTAACAATAAAGCCAAGTCACTTCACATTCAATATTTAGTTGATACTGTTATTTCATGCCATTGTATGCTTGGGGTAAAGGAGGGCAGAAAAGAGGTGTGTTTATGTGTGTGTGTGTTTGTGTGAACGTGTGTGTGTTTGTGTTTCACTGTGTTATAACAACCATTTCTGCACCAAGCTACCATTGCCTTAACATCCAGCCAGCGTGGATTCCCAAAGGAGCTGAAACCCCTAACAGGCACAGGCTCCATTCTCCATTCCCCAGACATTCACGCGCGCATGTACCTACGACAATAATGAGAGAGATTGCCCCAGGCTCCAGTACCAAGAGCAATGCCATATTCTTAGTGGTGAAAGGCAGACAAATTGCAGAGTATTATGGGATGTTGCTCTGTGTGTGGAAGGGAAGGGTGGGAGTGGGGGGGGGCACCTGGAGAGGATTCCCGGATCTAAAAGGCTGTGAGGATGAGACTCCTGTTATCTATAAAAACAGACAAGTGCACCAACATCCTTCTTCCTCCCACTTCCCCCGCACAAGGGGTCAGGCAAACAGAGGGACCGCGGCGGTGCCCCGACCCCATTTTTACTGTCCTCCTGGGGACCCTGGCCGACAGGATGTGCTTTGGCCACTGTCACCAGCCGCTGGAACAGGAACCAGCGCCGGCCGCCTTCCCCTGGGTTAGATTTGAACGAAGAAGACGAGGGGGAAAAAAAATGGTTTTAACATTTTAACACAACATGGGGGAGGAAAGGCATTATTGAAATCAGCAGTATTACACATTCCCCCACACCCAACCGGCCCGATCTATTAGCATTCCAACTGCGTAACGCGACACGGAACACAACTCAGGCAAATATAATGGAGCGAAAAATGAAATGTTCTATTTCCTTATTTTCTCTGTGCTCCCCAACATCATCCACTCTGGGATCAAGCACATTTGCCAAGCAGTCTTGCATGCAGTAAGCTGATCCACTTCACAGGCCACACCATGTGGACTGGACTTTAATGCCACACGCTGGCTGGGGGTGGAGGTGGGGGACGGGGGCGGTTGTGGCCCTTTGGCAAGCCACACGTCCTTCCGATGCGAGTGTGTGCACGGGGGCGCAGAGCAGGAAGGGCCCAATGGAGCCACGCGGCGCTTCAAGGACTGGACCTTGAGCTCAGCCCCATGGGAGGAGACCGCTGGGAAATGAAGGCTTTGTAGATGTCCACTAATGTGTACATTCTCACTTGTATTACTACCATTAATAATATTGTGTGTTATTAATAAGCCCTTGTTATTGTTGTTATAGGATAGGACTATAATTCATTATTGTATACTTTGTCAGTTGTGGTTATGGCAGTACTGGCAGCTAAAAAATGACCTGAAATAAAATACAACACAAATTACCTGAAATAAAATGCAACACAACAATGTTTCAATGAAAGTTTGTAGCTACGTTTTTTAACTAACATAACAGGCTATAAATTGATGTAATAACTCCTCAGGAAGTCTTTTTTGTTTTTCTCAGAACTTCTTGTTGATATTTTTATTCACAGCAGGCACTTTTAATTGTATCCAGTTAAAAGCAGCAAGAACTGGTTTGGGGCGAGAGGAGTCCAGGCCTGAGGTTAGGGCAAACAAGCATTGCCTATTGAAACATGCACTTTCACTTGTTATTCTTCACAGTTATGACGAGCCAGACTGTTTTCTTTCTCCAGCTTTTCATCCAGCTCACAGGGAACCTAAGGAAGCTTCATAGAGGATGTTGCATAGCTTGGTCAGAACACAAAGAACACACTCCCCTCTTTGGGCAACCAGGACAAGATCACTGCATTGTTTCCTTCAAACCTCATGAACTGGAAGAAACTATGTGAATGTCAAAACAGATTATGGCATTTAATTTGTTAGCCTATGTATCCACACAGACCTCTATTCTGTCCTTGGTCCCGAGAAATACATCTGATCTTCTGTGTTTAGAAGCACACACAGACACACACACACACAGACATTATTTGAATCTCTATAGATAAAGGTGATACAAGCCTGCAATAGCCTGTTATATAACATTGAACATGTTTAGTGTTTAGTGTCACCCTTATGGAGACCCTTTTTAAATAGTTGACCATTTAAGTGATACCTATACAAGTAATAAGGTTATGTATACAATAAAACAGAGACTCACCCACACCACACATTTAGCAAGAGCTGAATTAAGCTTATTCTGTGGTTCTGTACATGTATTTCAGAGTAGTTATGTGTCCCTGAACATAAATTGAAATTGCCGTTTCACCATGGACATACAGGCAGAGATGCGCACGCACATGGTTCTTATTCACAGTTATTCACTTATTCAAGAAATATTGTTGTGGCTGTGGAAACCGTTGAGAAACTGGAAAGATTAGAAAAGCCGTCAAATTAGTTTTGTTTGATATGCCATCTTTAAAAAAAAAGTTGTCTCAAAAGCTGGAAGGTGCACTCTTGGCGGACAAAACTAACCCAAACTTTTCCTCAAAGTGTCGTATTGTTAACTTATCGCCCTTTTCGTGCTTATTCAGCAGTTCCAAAAGTTGCATGTGATACCGCTTACGCTTACATTGAGATGTTCAGTGGAAACTCATCTACTGATCTGACACTTTCATAAGTCCAGCGGAGAGAGAAATCATATTTTTCCCTCGAGAAACTTTTTGGATAACCTAGCTACTGCCAGTAACTTCATCGTGCGTCTGTACGCAAGGGGTGGATGCGCTTTCCAGTCACGAGCGAGGGAAAAGGAAATCATCGTGGATCCATTCGGATCCTCATGAATACTCGCCGCAGGAAAAGCGCACTTCTTTTAGCGTGACAATTCACACATAGTCAATTGGCAGACTGATGCGAGTGAGAGAGATAGAAGCGCTTCAGTAAGGCTCACCTGGTGGTCCATGCACGGAGTTACTTTCCTCTATACTTTCCCACTGTTCACTGCGTTTTGAACACCATCAAGACTGAGTTTGTTTTAAAAAAATCTAACCGTTTGGGGACTGGGAAATCTGGAAATGAAGAGAGACTTTACAATTGTCTGTCGGATTTGGATTGGGATCGCATATGCCTCAGGTAAGTGTGCAAGTTTACTGTTAGTAACAGACTAAACTTTGGGGAGCTTGTGCAGTTCTATTCAAAAGCCATCCTGTCATCTTTTTTGAAGTTTGACTGATTCATGCTGTTCTTGTAAGCCAGTATGTCTGATAGCCTAATTAAAACTTTCTAAAATGGTTGTACAGGCCTGCTCGCAATACAAATTCTTTACTATGCTAAGGTTATGTTGATATGTGTTAGGCCTACTTATTTTTTAGCAGAAAATATATGGTTCTGTAAGACATGTTTGTGCAGTTATGCTCTTACTTCGTGGGGTGCATTCATTCTGTTACGCTCTAAAGGCTCTTTCTCACTTGGCAGTATACAGTATGAGGTCTGTGGTGTAATATTCAGGATCACTGTAACATATTTTTCTCAATTAGCCTTTAGCCTAATATTTCTGTTTTAAAATATTTTACGCGGCTTTGCATATGGTTGACTGTGGCTTTTTGAGTGGTGAAAAAGCTTAGGTCTACTTTCCCAATTTTGCGCAGTGATCAGACCATATGAATTGGTTACATTTACGCATTTAGCAGAGGCGACTTTAATTACTTCAGGGCCATTCTCCCTTTGGACAAACTAGGGCGAGTGTCTTGCTTAGGGAGTTACAGCAGTGGCAGCTGAGATTCAAACCTTAACTTTACAGGCTACCATCGTCTTTTCAGATTCCTTAACGCCACTACCACCATACATTGATTGACTTGTACTGTTTATCTTGTTGCTTTGAAGGGTCTTTGATATCAAACAATACCCCAAACAATCAAACTATGCAGCATACATTTATTTCCTCAGGACAATGTTCATTTTTCTGCCTTTGTTTTATAGAATGGTCAGTTCGGAAGCATGTGCCTGATGCTTTTAGCTGCATGACCGTAGTGCTGCTTTAGCCAATAATGCAAAAATGTGGCTGTCAGAATTGCATGCAGATTTTCACTCTGTCTGCTCACATGGTCACCAACAAACACCAGTGTTGAATCTTGTGCAAGATCACCTGGCACAGTCATCAGCCTATCGTCTAACCTGCCAATACAGTGTTTTGGTCTACTTGTAATTGCACATTTTCTGCCTTTTACTGTCACCACTAAGGCATTTATGACACCAAACAATACTTGAATGTATGCACAGCTGCACGGTCTCTGGGTATTAAACTCCCATTGGGATATTTTTTCGCCTGTCCATTGCCATCTCCAAAACCAATGACTCTTCTCCTGCCAGCTCATTGTCTATGGTCCAGGATTCCATCACTGGAAAATATCTTGGGGTGTAACAGGAGTCAAGTTTTGAAGATCACAGAGATAGGCCATTATTGTTGGTTTCTCTTGGGACTTTTTTCCCACCCTTCAAAAGTCCACTCCACTTTGGGCAGAAATCAGACTCGCAGCAGGAGAGTGGGGTGTGTGTGGGGGTCAGCGGGAGATGGTTGTAGCCAATTGAAATCAAGATTGTCCGGGGCGAAGCCAAAAAAGGGTCAAACGCCCCCTTGGTGGATGTGAGATGTGTTCTGCTCCTGGGAGAGCTGAGAGGTCTGTGAACTGAGTATCTGGTTTAGTGTGCACAGAGACCCACAGGAACGGACACTGATTCTCCTTCACTTTTGGGAGTGGACCACAGAGACACTGCCGGTCCAGCACGCACAGATTAAAAAAGAAAAAAAAAAAAGTCAGGATGAATCGTGACTCTCGGTCACTACAGGTGTGTCAGTTTGTGAGGCTTAGAGAGAGGTCTGGGGTAGGAATCAGC
The DNA here is from genome assembly GCA_017657215.1 of Limnothrissa miodon. Lineage (NCBI taxonomy): Eukaryota > Metazoa > Chordata > Actinopteri > Clupeiformes > Clupeidae > Limnothrissa > Limnothrissa miodon. Next base: position 63,951 of record JAGFZM010002234.1, read on the forward strand.
ATTTGCAGAGGCGTAGGCGTAGGGAGGTGTGTGTGTGTGTGTGTGTGGGGGGGGGGGGGGGTATAACACCAGTGCAGAGAACTCCCTACAGGGGGATGGTCTCTCTCAACACATGCCATCCTCCGCCGTAAGACATGGAGTGCATATGTCCAAGCGAGATCTCTCAAACTAATGCAAACCAGACACTGCTCAAATGACCTCATGTTTTGCATTGCTGTCTATCCCCCTATCCCCCCGCCCACACACCCATAATCTAACGACAGACATTTAGGTGGAGCGGCCCATCCATATTGTTGTCTGTGGGACTGATACCTCCTCAGCCATCAAGGTTAAGCACTTTCTGCTGCTTGGTTGGTGTTCAACTTTGAATTGGCTTCAAGCAGCTGCCTTCTTGTGGATGGTGAAAGTGATTTTGTGAAACGATGTGCACTTCACTGCAAAGTGGAAGTCACATAATGGAACAGCAAGTTGGCAGTAGTCCTGAGTCAGAAGGCAACAAAAGAAATGAAGATATCTTCACTCTCCTGGGATAGACCCTCTTTATGTCCAGGATGATAGGTTGTTCATTTTTAAATCCTTCAGAAGAACACCTGCTGATTTGGTTGCTGTGCTCCTGTGGAGACGCTGAGCCACCATCTGGACAGCATCCACCTCAGAGACAGTCAGAGACAGTCTCTCTGCCTCCTGAGGTGTGACAGCCATTAGTTCACTTCAGGGAATGTGCACCAGTGAGAGAAAAAGACAGACAGACAGACAAACAGAGAGAATAGTAGTTATAGTGTGTTAGAACTTGAATGAAATTGAAAGAAAAGGATGTAAAGAGAATGAGACGGAGAATAAGTATAAATGAGTATAAATATGAGAGAAGAGAAAAGAGACGAGATAAGGAAAAGAGAACAAAGAAGACTTACAGACACTAATGAGTTTAACAACATAATGCCTGCTCTTTTTGATAATGCGATGAGTGAGAGAGAACTGCTGGAAATTTACCAGCCACCACCACCTCCCGCCCCCGTCAGCTGAGTGGGATCTGGTCACTCATCTCCAACCCCACCGGAAATATTAGGCGGATAAGTGGCACCTAGCCTCCGGCGATGAGCCTCATTTGGAATTTAGGGGATGGGGGCTGTGGAGAGCTCTCTGGTTGCTGACTGCCTCTCAGGATGATCTTTGTTGTCACCTTTATAAAGCTGGAGGGAAAAAATGGAAATGGGGAAAGAGAAAAAACAAGGAGGAGGAATAAAAACAGCAGCTCTTTCATGGTTTTGCGTGGAATCCAGGTCTTCTTAATAGATTGAATGAAAGATGGACATCTGGTTGGGTGTAGAATGTGACCCGAGAGTTATCAAAACATGTGAAAACAAGCAAAATGCAGCGCAAAAAAAAAGCAATGCCCAGAAACGTAGCGTGAAACAGGGGGCTCAGCTTTCAACAGTTGAAGCAGATGCTTCAGCCCTGTCTTTCAAATGTTCTGCATATCCCCACCAACATGCCTGTCCATGACCGGCCTGCCCGACTCCACACATTGCTTTTACTGGCCTTCTCTCTCATCCCTTAGGCCTGAGGAGATGGATCAGGACAGATTTAGGAGCTTTAGTCTCAGGTGCAGATGCCATGGAGACCCAGTAAACATGGCAGACACGAATCAAACCTGGCACAGACATCTGGCTCAGCTTCATTAGAGGCATGCTGTTTGGGCGGCCCATATGGGTCTCCCTGT
>JAGFZM010002234.1:66118-88618 GCA_017657215.1 Limnothrissa miodon
CCACCCACTCCCTCTTCCCCAACTCCTCCACCACCTCCATCACCTTCACGGCGCCCCGCCCCCTCAAACTCTCCCATTTATCCAGCCTCTTCTTTGGTCACAGATATTGTCTTCATGGACACCTCAACCCTGGACACACCAGTCTTCCAGCTTATCATTGCTCAGTTCCTTTTCCTTATCATGACTAGTAGATAATGACTTAGGAAGTGATCTCGAGCAATGGCGGCACAAACCCCCTTCTTCAGTTGGGAGACTTTCTAATAGTGGACCATAAAAAAACAAAAGAAAAAAAAAACCCACCTATTTGTTGTTTTCCCGGTGCACTGGCAACACTGCAGTGACGTGTGTGATGAAGTGCTGGGGTCTGAGGGGTGCTAAATGTCTTTATTTCTCCTGGCTGCCTCTCTGATGTGTGGGTGTCATCCACTGAGGCACAGGCAGATGGGGAAGGACTGTGGGGCTCTAGATTGCTGCGGGGAAATGATTTTGTGAATGAATGTGATGACAGGTGAGAGGGGGGGAAATGCCCAGAGGAAGACACACACACACACACACACACACACATGCTGTCCTCGGACCCACCGGGGATGGCCTCAGGTGCAGGAAGATTTAGTCAGGGACAGGGCCAGTGGAGAGGAAACCAACTCACACTCCCTGTCAGACCCACACCCTTCCACATGCTCACGCTCACACAGACACACACAGACACACACACACACACACACTCATGGACACCCCGTCACTGACACGCACAAGCATACATGCCCATACACACACATCAGACACGGCCAGGTACTTAATGACACACACTTAATGCACATGCATACACTTGCACAGACGCTCAGTTCATACAGACACACAACTATCTGCAGATTGTCACACACTCAGATGTCCACACACGAACTATCCCAACCCACACACTCACACAACATCCGCACTTCACACCCACTCCAGAGACAGGAAATAGGAAGGCTGTACGACAAGGAAGACAGGTCCTCACAACGACACACACACACACACACACACACACACACACACAGCCACTTTCTAGAGTTCATCCTCCCTTTCAGTAACAAAGAATCAAAGTGAGTCCCTCTGGCCTTGGGAGTCCAAAGGAAGGAGGGCTTTTTTTCCCCCCCTTTCTTTTGTCTAATTTTTTCACTCTTATCCCTTTCTCTGTCTCTCTTTCTCTTACCCACTCACTCACACTCTTTCTCTGTCTCTCTGTCTGTGTTCCACGGGGAGCCTGGTGACTTTGCTGACTCCACAGCCAAGGGAGGAGGTCTGCTGCGTGGCCTGGCTGCCCTTCTGCCCGGCCTCCGGACGCTGGAACTATTACAGCCAGCTCTCAGCACACAATGCATGACTGGCTGGGACTGGGGTGGGGTGGAGTGGTGGTGGAGCAGTGGTGGTTCTGGAGGTAGATGGCCTTGTCAAGGCTCGGCTCCGGCTCTGTGAAAGAAAAGAAAAAGCGAGGGAACACAAAGAAAAAAAAAAAAAGCCCTGACGTGTCCCACTTTACCGTTGCAGTCCAAAGCTGCTCCCCACCCATCTTCTCCAGGCAGTGACCAAAATATTTCCATGGGAGATTTTTGGATCGGGATATATGTCCTATCCGGTCTTATTCAGTAGATCTTAAAGCGGAGCTATTTTAATCGAGAGAGAGAGGGAGAGAGAGAGAGAGAGAGAGAGAGAGGGGTGGGCTGTTGTGCAGGCATGGCTTTTATTTAGGCAGGAGTGTAAATGGGTCGGGGAATCTTTATTGGAAGTGATTTTGTTTTATGATTGGGGTAGTGTGCTGTGCTATATCTCAGGGCGTCATCTTATAGAGCAGAAGCTTGAGAAGAGATATGTGGTTTTAAGGTAATAGGCCTTGAATTCCTCCCCTGATGAAAGGATTTCAGCGCATCTAGTAGCTTTTCCCCAATGTGCCTTAATCTTAGAACTTTTTATGCTTTTGCTTGAAACTCAGAATGAGTCACATAATGAGACCAATGCATCATCTGCTTCTGCTGGCTTGTGGCTGTCTTCATTTTTGAAGAAGGAGTCTCGGTGCTTCACCTTCGCTCAGAGCGTGGCACTGAAGTGCTGGCACTGGAAGGCTCCGCTGTGGTGGGGCTTCAGTCAAAGCTTGGCCAAACAAACACTAAAACTGCACTCATGAAAAAAAACAGAACACCAGAGGCAATCTGCAAAGCTCTCGGCACTGCTCGAGAGAGAGAGAGAGAGAGAGAGAGAAAAAAGACAGAAAGCCTCAATAAATTGAAAGCCAGCCAAAAAACACATTCCACAGGCGGCAAGAACAAGTCCTGGGTGAGACGGACACAAGAAGGTCAGATGTCAATGACTGACGACAGGATAAAGCCGCAAAGTTCACCCGGACACTATTTAGGTCATGGTGGAGTGGTGCGGCTTTTCCTGCAATACAAGGCCTCGGGTGGCAATCCTCGCCCAGCACCTCCCCTCCTTTCTTCCCCTGCCCTTCAGCAGCCCTGACCTCATTGCTTCCAACAGGTCGAATAAACAACACAGCGTACCGAGCATCTCGTTCGATCACCATGTGCACGCAAGCAAGCAAGCAATCGCACATGCACACACACCCATGCATGGATGGGGTTGCAAGTGCTGGCAGAAAGACATAAAGTTATAAAGAGGCTACTTTGGGTCACCTTTCCAGCGAAATATAAGAGCGCACAGAGCGGTGAGATAAGTGAGACAAATAGACCAGTTTGTCTTCATCTTTGGCTATCTGGTCTGTCAGTGGCGTCCCGCTGGCTTTTTAAGGCATTGTTGCACGGAGAAGAGCATGGTCGGCCTGGAAGAGACTTAACATCTATGAGGAAGGGAAAGGTGAAGGGTGGCTTGCAACTTTTCACTGCTTTCCTGAGAGAGAAGTGATGAGGTAAAAATGCAAACAGCAAAACAGGAAATTTACCCCCTGGGGCTTGCTGTGGCGGGAAGAGAAGTGTGTGTGCGTGTGTGTGTGTGTGTGTGTGTAGGTGAGAGAGAGAGATAGACAAAGAAAGAGATAGAGTATGCGTTTGCATGTGTGTGTGTGTGTTTGTGTGTGTTTTTGTATGTGTGTGTATGTGAGAGAGAGAGAGATAGACAAAGAAAGAGATAGAGTCTGCGTTTGCATGTGAGTGTGTGTGTATGTGTATGTCTGTGTGTGTGCATGTGAGTGTGTGTGTGTGTGTGTGTGTTTGTGTATTGGGGGGAACATTTACTCCTATCAAAGCCATCACATTTCGCTTCGGGTGTAGCCAGACACATGCACTCATCTTTTTACCTTGTGATGAACGGCCCCTCCGCAGCCTTTACAGCTTTTCACATGGGGAGAAAAGCAAAACAGGCTTTGTGTGTCTCCTATACAGACCTAGAGAGAGAGAGAGAGAGAAAGAGAGAGAGAAAAAGAGAGAGCCACCCCCCCACACACACACACACACACAACCACCACCACCTGAGCAGGCATTTGATTTATCTTCTGTCTGTGCACCGACTCGCATGTCAAAATACACAAGACAGCTTGACTTGGGGGCCTCCTCGGCTGTGACGAATGGATGTTACAAAGCCTTGTCTTTCCTCATCAAAGAGAATTAGGTCCAGGCCACACTCACTGGAGAGAGATGGCCACCACTCGGCTGAGGGCCGTGTCAGAGAGAGGTTTCAAATATTTTTTTTCCCCAGAGTTTCTCCTCTTAGTGTAAGCTCTTTGGCCACCCATATGTACAGTGTCTGCACATTCTGCTAATTGCGCTGTCAACTTAAGGCAATGACCTACAGATTTTGGAAAAGGCCTGTTTAGCTGATTGAAATGAGAAATCTTGTCTCCAAGGTCCTTCCCTAAATGATCTCTACCATAGTTTACGGCATGATTGACATGTTTGTATTGAAACCAGGTTGCACATGGTGCACAAGGGATCTTGCTTACTGTCATGCACACGTGTCTTAATGAAAGGTTTACACCCCAATGCAATTTGCTTTCATTTCTGGGGTAACCCAACCATTTAATGCTAAATAAACACTGGTCCCCTCAGAGCAATGCTTTGTTATGGTCTCCGACCCCCTCATGAAGCATTCATCTAAATAGGCATTTCTGCTCCACTGAGGGAGTATAACAGTCCTATTTAAATACAGAAAAGCCCTCCCTAGTTATCAGATTTAGTCAGGCTTGATTTTTGAAGAGCAGGCATGCTGAAAGGCCTCCATTCCCATCGCCAGTATTAATGTGAGCTATCTCAGAAAGCTTCTACATCACCCTGAAAGCTCAGGAGCGTGACAGGAAGTAGAAACGGAATGATCGACAGGAAGAAGAGACGTGAAGGCCACGGCCGGTCCAGAGTTCAGTCTGGTCTCGCCACTCTCTGAAACGCGCGCCCAGACGCCCACATACAGTCACTTATGGGCTGCATTAGACAGGCGATGCATTAGCTTGGAAGCAGGCTCTATTTTCAGCATGATGAGGGGATTGTTTAGGACATGCTGAGGACCTTTCAACATCCACAGATTTGTAGGACCTTTTATTTGAATGTGCAAGGACTTAAATAGCACCTTATTAACATCTATCTAAAATAACATGTCTTTATGCGCTTGCTCTTATTTACATGTGTTTCAGTGGAGGTTTATATAAGAGATTCACGATTTGTGACAGCGTTGGGTTTAAGCGTTAAGCTTTGATTATACTTGGAAAAGCTAAACATAGGTAGCCGTACGCTGTGGTGCTGTCTTCTATTTAAGATTTGTTTCCAATTTGATGAGAAGCCAATTGCAGGGAGACGGTCTGAGTGTACACATACAAATGACCTTAAACTCTCTTTAAAGACATGGCTTCTTCCCATCCCCTATGCGAGTCCTGTTTGCAAAACGCTGTGATTTCTGTCTCCTCTGACTGGAGCTGAACTCTGAGCTCTCTAATGTCTGGCCATACATCACTTTATAGCTATACATTAAATTCACATGCTGACACACTCGCCTACTTCAAGGCTCTTTCCAACACACGAGGTCTTTGTCAGTGCGGAAAACGTGTAGCCATATGGAAGATATTGACATCTGGCACACACCCACGAATCCGTAGCTGTCACAAGCCAAATCCGTGCTGAAGAGTGAAATTTGTAGTTAGATACAGGGCTTGGAGCTCATTCAACCGCATTAGGATATAGCCAATGACATTTTCCAGCGTGTTATCAAGTATTCACAAGAGCTTATCCTAATAATTTATGGATATAATCGCCTACAGTTGTGCTGGAGGCTGTTTAGTGATCAGGGTGTGTGTGAGAGAGGTGTGTGTGTGTCTGTACTTATGGCTAAGTGTCTGTGTGTTTGTGTGTGTGTGTTTGTGTTTGTGTTTGTGTGTGTGGGTCTGAACGTGTGTACCTGATGAGGGTCAGGGAGAAATTAAAACAATTGAGACAAGATTTGACACACTTCACTTGAAATCTCAGCATGCCTGAGGAAAGTACTTACTCCAGAAAGACTGAATGAAAGGCACCAAGAAGGAGAAGGAGGAGAGAGGGGTGATAAAACAGACAGAAGGCAAGTCTAGCAGGAAGAATGACAGTCAGAAAGAGGGATGGCAGAGACATAACTTCCTCTTAGGGATGGGTGTGGGGAGTTATCCCTCGCTCAGTCTCCTCTGACTGCTGGGGAAAAAGTGTGAGTGCAGTATTTGAAATTGAGATATAGCGTATATGGCCTAATGCCCAAACTCAGTCATGACAGTGTGCTTTGCCAAAGGATTTACAGTACGTTGATAATCTGTGGATGTATGTACTGTATCTGTGCCGCGCAGCTGTTTAAATCGCACTACTAGCTGTCTTGCGTTACATGCATGCAGCCGCTCAACTCCCACCATCTATGAAGTAAAGTCATCATGCTAGACCCATTTCTGAGCTCCCCGTGCTGTATGTAGGTCAGATAGGAGGCTTGAACACATATAGGCTCACAGAATGCAGATCTGGCTTTCTTTACACACTTACACACACACACACACACACACACACACACAGCTCCCAATTAAAGCTGTTTATATGCCTTCCTTCTACTGGCCAACTGTTTAATGAGTGCAAGCGGGAAATAAAACTTCACACTTGGTCATATCAGCTGAAATTTCTGGAGGTTCAACTAGGGGGCAAAAATGCCAGCCCAAATAGGCCTTACTATCCCACCACGCACAGCTGCCCACACACACAGGCACATGTAGCAAGAAGAGATATTGCAAACTGTTCAAAATATTGATCATTTATTTAGCATTTGCTACCTCTATGTTAGTAGCCTTTCCTCACTCCTGCCTAAATCAGAATTCCTCCCTGGCACTTTAGAACATTCTGGTTATTTTCTCAGTCTTTCTCAGTCCATTTATTTTTCTCTCGTTCTACAGTGATACATGCTCTGTTTTCATGTTTTGTTTGTGGAATTTCTGTGAATACAATTTGAATATGTTTTCAACAACAGTATCTATCTGGTCTATGGATAGATGAACGTAAAATTTCGCTTTTGGAAACAATTTTTGGAGGAACATACTCTATATCCACACATTGGTTTGTGTGTGTTTGTGTGTGTGTGCAGAGAATGGGGCTGTAATAGATGGGGTCCTCCTCTCCATGGTTAGCCCCCCATGCTGTGGTGGTGGGACAATTGAGGGAAAGGTGGGAAGGTGGAGGTCAAGGTGCGCAGCCTAACCTGGGCATTTCCGAGGGGAGTCGGGAGGTGATGAGTGGAATGCCGTTGCTTCCCTCCATCTCTGTTAGCGGGAGGAAATCTAACTGCTCCAGAAATAGAGGTGTGAGCACTCATGAATTTCCTTTTCCACACTGTCATTCCATCCCACCCTAACACTCACACACACACACACACACACACACACACGCACACACACACACCTATTCACCCTTGAGTCTTGTGGAGTGAATCGCTATTGATTGATTTGTGTTTCTGTTGGTGAACAAGCACACCTCCGGTCCTAGTTCACCCTTAAAAAAATAATCTCAAAGAGGTACATGTGCAAGAATAAGCTTTGTTTTTTGTTTTTTTTTACAGGAAAACCCGCTTTGTTTGTAGGTTTGCTGTATTTTTACAGGAAAACCCGTTTTGTTTGTAGGTTTGCTGTATTTAGCTTTTATTGCTGTAGGTTTGATGCATTTTGGTTCCTTCTTTGGTCCATTCAGAGGTACGCTGCACAGGGACAGATGGAATGGTGGAGGCAGGAAATCAAATAAGCCGTGAAGGCTCTTACTGGTACAGCCATACTGCTTAGAGGAGCTCGGGTAGCACCACCATAAAGGACCATTCTACCCTGGCTCATATCATTTAGGGCCTTCAGACACAGTTGTTTACAACAAGTTTGCCCCCTCGAAAAGAATAACAACTTTTCAGAGAGTGGTAGTTTATGTGAGCTGGTCCTTCACGGAGGCTGCTTTCACAAGGGCTCTGTGGATGCTTTGAGCTGCAGCAGCAGGAGCCCTGCGCTCTCACCGCTGGGTGCTGGAGGAGGGCCACTCGGGGTTGTCACAGTCACACTGGATTTGTTTTCTGTCAATAAACAGATAGTGGGTGTTAGATGTAGTCACGGGAAAATGGCTTTCAGAAATGGCTGCTATGGTTGCTCACTGTCTTCAAAAACACCCTGTTTGTGTATTCTGACACTTGAGCTAGAAAGCGCAACCACAAGATGTGGCAGGCCTTTATGTGTTTCTTATTTGTTATTTAAGCGATGCAAGTTTATTTATATAGCACAACAATACCTGGCAGACAAAGAATGTTCACATATACACAATAGAAACTGCTTATCCAACACAGAAATCCCAGCTGTGTGCTCCCTCACTCTCTTGAAGTAGCCTAAATAAACACTCTACTGTATTCCACAGTGCCAGCCTGACTAAAGTAAGTCAGGTTGGGATGACAGCAGTTAATAGTGTCGCCTCCATTTTTTTTATTCATAAGGAAATGTGAGTAAGGTTTTATTTATGCATGGTCTGTGGTGCTTGTTAACTTAGGGGGTGGGGAGCGGGGTAGGTGGTGTTTGAGGAGGGATGGTTGCTCAAAATGGCAACATCAGCAACAACAGCAAACCAACCGAAAGGGAAGCTCAGTGCTGTCTGTGGCCTCCAGTCTAACTATAAACAGGTCCATGGCTTGCCGTCAAATATTTACAAAACCACGTACATTTTCTATTGTTGGCCAGGACGGCAGGATGTGTCAGAAGCAGCCGAGGTTGTGTGGGCCTACATGAAACGCAACGGGCCTGAACGCCATGGCTTTGATTGGCATGCGCGGACACGCTTTGCTGTCGTCCAATGGCCCTTGGATATGACTTTGTCCGGCTGACTGGTTTGGGCTGGAGGAGAAGTGTCCCCCTCACAGACGCTGTCTCCCTCCTGTCATGTTGTTCAGCTCTGTACAAGGCACTGTGTGTTGTGGGGCTTCGCAGCCTCTATCTGTACTGGGGTCTGTCTCAGAGAAACTTGCAGACATCTTCCCTTCCATTGGCTCGGGCTGTGAGGATGCATGCAAGGCATTTACATTGTGCCTTTTTTAAAGGCTGTCTCCAGCAAGCAAATAGAAATAAAATCCTTTGTGAATGTATGACAGTGTGTATGTGTCTGTTGCGTGACGAAACTGGGAAAATCTGTGACGCTGACAGGCTGCTCTTGTCTCAGCGTTCCTTTCATGCTGCCTTGCATTGTGTGGAAGAATTCTGCTCCCCTTTTGGCTCCTCTGAAGTGGAAACAATTAATCGGGTATTTAGGTTAGCTTTTTCACCATTAATCTTGAGAGGGTTCTCCCACACCCAACCTCCCTTCAGTAAAACTCATTTTTCAGGGCAAATTGGCACAAGGTCTCCCTCTGACCCACCTGGCCTCTCACATAACACCTTTCAGTTTTCAGCATCTTGAGTGGCAACGGCCGTTCACTCCTAACTATCCCCAGCTGTCGCGTAAGTCACCATGACGTTTTTACACACGATATGCCCCCGAGCAGCGGTCCAATAATGACCCACAGAGAGGCTTTTCTCTGGATTTCATGTTGACTATTTCTGACTTTGGACGTTTTGCTAATGTAAGCCATCTTAGCCGTGTCAAAACCCAGAGCCTGAGCTCGAAGCTTTGTGTGGACATGACAGATCCAATCGCCTCTTGACTCTTTGGAGAGGGCCGTGTTCTGTGGTAGCGGGCTGTAGGTGTGAAAGTGGGAGAGCCGGGTAAGTGATGTAAGGATGTATCTGATGGCTTAAAAGCAAAGCCGTGTAATAAAAAGCATGCTGGGGGACACGGCATTCAAGCTTCCACCAGTCTGCCCCAGACGCTGATGTGCTTTGACAGGTTTTGCCAGGTGTGCTGTCAAAAGCTTCACTTTCTGCATGGTGGCACGTCTCAGATCATCAAGCCTACCTATCTGTCTGCTTTTGTTCTTGCAGGTCTGGTGATTGGCTATTCTATGACCCCGCCCACCCTTGACAACCTCAAAGACGATCTTGTGATTCAAGCCGGTGATACTTTGACCATTACATGCAGGTATGAAGTGAATTCACAGTCCAATCCTAGTGTCAGGATCCTTGTTTTTTTTTTTTAATAATAAAATACTTTATGAGATAATATGTCATGGCTTCTGTTATAGGTCCTCAACAATGTCACCTTGCTGCCAATGTTAGCAACATGTTTTGTTTTTAAAAATGTAAAAAATAGTAGTTCAGCTCTTTATTTATTGCAGAATCCTATATAATCTCGAGTTGGTTTTGCCAACAATTCCACTTGATTAACTTATTTTAATCACCTTGCTGTAGTTGAGCAAAACATGCAAAAGTAAATAATCTCCAGATTCACTACCCTGAAGATTCAGAATAGTATTATGGTATGTCCTCTAAAATAAAACTTACCCCTGTCGTCATGTCTGTAAAGCGCCACAAGACAATTCCATTGTAAATGCTGCTGCAGAACTATGATTGAATTGAATATCCCCACCACATTTGGTGAGGAATCAAAGCTGGAGTTTCATTGTATGTGTCACATTTATTGCAATCAGTCTGAAAGCGTCACAGGAGATTTACAACATGCAGAGGAAAAGAATGAAGTGGTTTGTTGTTTTGACAGATTCGGAATCAAGTTATTTTCGGATATAAATCCTTGAGCGCCTTTTGTTGCTTTATTGTCTGACACTCTGACACAGTCTTCAGGGGATAGCTGTGTATCGTTGTAGTTCTAGTCTAAGTAACCATAACTGCAATAACAGCCTTCCTTTATGAGTAAGATCTATCTAACATCTAGGGATTTCGGAGGTAGAATTGGTTTCTATTGGCTGGCCCATGTATCATCTGCATGGGTGCGGTAGGAAGTTCTGATGCATACATTAGGCAGCCTGATAGCAATAGAACTCGCAGCTGCATTAGCGTAAGTGGAAGGCTAGGACACCGCAGGGGGGTTGAGAGGTGTCCACAGGGAAGGGATAATGAAAGCACGGAGGAGGATTTTCTCATTTCATATCAGCCCAATCAAACCCTGCTGGCCTACCTCCTGCTGGCCCGGAGAAGACTATCATTAAGGTACTGAGTGGATTCCATTTTAAATTTAGCCAACTTAAGCCAAGTGAAAAGTGATTCGGAGTTAGAAGGAGTTAGAGAAAAAGACACCTTTTTTCCCCCTCAAGTGACAACGTGGCGAAAATTGAGCGCTGACAATCTCTCTGGGAATAAAAAGAAAAAAGAAGGCACTTGAAAGAACTCCAGAAGCTCCAGAAAATGTCTCTTAATTGATCTTTCACACACTCACAGCCCTCTGCCTTGACACTCTGACAGCTGTGGAATCCAATGAGCATCGTAGTCCCAACGATTGTCTAGGAGTTCTGCCCTTCTGACCTTACGTCAGAGAGCCTCCGGTCTCATAAGTGAGTTCTCACATGCTCGCTATCTCCCTCTTTGACACCTTTGGAGGGTTCAAGTTGAACTTTGACTGCGTCCATAAAAAAGCTGTGATTTGAAGTGGGAGGGTCAAAAGAACTCAGAGCAGGAGATGCTGGGCACATCTACTTGCATTTTTGAAAATAGGCATAAAAAGACACCGTCCTTGAAAGTTTTTGAATATTTTTGGTGGTTTGGCATCAATTTTACATGTCATTATTTTGCCACCTCCAGTTCTTTTAAAATTACATAAATTCTGCTGGTGCTACACTGACTTTTAGTGTAATTCAAGTTTGTTTGTTCAACAGATTTCATGCATTGGTTTATTTGGTACTTCATTCTTGTACAGTATTTCCTGTTCACATGTAGGCTACAGGAAATCCGTTTACAAGAGCCTATGAGTTAGGCCTAATGACAAGCTCTAAAAATATTTCAGGTTATATGGCTCCTTATCCCTAATGAAATATATAGTTTCATGATTGGGTTAGGGTTAGACCTTGCTTGAAAAACTCTGCAGGTCTCTGTCGTTTGAAATTGATATCCTTGACTATCATGTGGACGCGAGGCAAGCAGTTTTTCAAGCAAGGACTAACCCTAACCCAATCAATGTTTAAATTGTGAGAAAGTTACAGGGAAACCGGCCCAGTATGTATCACAGACTACTTACACTATAGAATCATTACCACTGTATAAAAATAGCAGGGCGCAGCTGCTTGGTTGGGGTTGTGATAACCATCCGTTGTCCTGCCCCCCCCCAATAGCCTAATGATAGCTCTATTTACATCAGGAGTACAGCTTTAGGTCATGCATGTCATTTCTAATGGCCATTGGGGCAGTAGTTAAAAAACAGGTTGTGGAGAGACTTTCAAAAGGTCTTTATGTGACACATTTCATTAGCCTGGGCCCGCCCATACTTCCAGTGACGCTACATTCAATTTCGCGAGCAAGTCCAGGCCAGGCTGCCGTTTTAGAGGAATTATTTTTCCCAAATCTGTGGGCACCAATGAGAAACGAGCTTACGCATACGTCATTGGAATGAGTAGTCTTATTGGTTGTAGATTCGTGAAGTAGTATACAGAGGCATCTGATGGACGCAGGTTAAGCCCGCCTCCCAGAAGACGTTTAGTAATGTAGGATGGCCAGACTAAGCTCCCATGAGCTTTGTCGCGCAAACCAGGCTAACATTTCATATTAGATGGAATAATCACAAAACATCATCAAATAACAGATAAATGCTATTTGAAAAAGTTGTCACTGCCATTTGTGTCAGAAATCAGAGTATTCTTTATGTTTTGGAATAATATTAGTGCATGTGTTACAGGTTTGGGGCATAGCACTGCTGGCTTGGGGGTTACACTGTGACTCAGTCCTTACAAGCATCTTACTATTTTAGTAAACATCCTGTTAAACAGTCAATGAGCCATTGTTTCTTTTTAATGACATGTGGGATGTTTTTTTTCCCCAATAGGGGGCAGCGCACTCTGGACTGGGTCTGGCCTGAGGATACCCTCCTGAAGATCCAGTCCGGTGATCGGCACCTCCAGGACCAGGACAAGCAGGACTCAGAGGCGCGGCTGAGGCTGACCGGCGGGCCCGGTGGTCAGAGAGCTGTGTGGGTGGAAGAGTGCCAGGGTGAGGCGGGAAAGCCATACTGCAAGACATTGGTGCTCAGCAATGCCCAGGGCAATGACACTGGCTACTACCGCTGCTTCTACCAGGACATCAAGGCCATCATCGATGGCACCACCGCTATCAGCGTCTACGTCTTTGTCAGAGGTGAGTCAGAAATTCTTGGGAAGGAGTCTCCCTGAACCATGAACGAAGACTGTTTAAGACAGGTCCAGTGTACAGAATGAAGTGCAGGCTGTCATGCTGTTTTAGTTTTGAGTTAGTCATTATCATGTGACATCTAGACATCATTAAGAAATCAGTCTCTTACTTAAGCAGAGTGTCAAATCTCCTAACATTTTCTCTATGCATCTTCTTTTCTCTACAACATCGTCCTTCAAACACAGTGTGTTAATGGTGTTTTTTTTTGTAGTAACATAGTGGTCTGTTTTTGTAGATGTAAGCTCTTTGCATCTAAAATATAATGACATATTTAGGAGAGCTCAAGAAGTAAAGCATTTTCACAGGTGTTCTCACTGAATGCTTTTATACCGTAGTAAAGCTCCTTTGGTGTTTCTGAGGATAAGGTACATTTCATGTGCTGCCTCTCAAATTTACAATTGGGTTATTATCGGAGACTAATTACCATTGCAGGATGTTTGTGGATGAGTGGAAATCCTTGAATGTGAGGAAGTCTTGAAATAGACATTAACATAACTAACATAAACACAGAAGCACAGGTTGAATACATTGACATCCATTTTTTTGTAATTAAACCAGCTAGTTTAAAATTTAAGTGGTCCTCTCTAGCCCAGGTAATTAAGTGTCTGGGACCTTCTTCCCGTATCCAAGATATCCAATATTGTTTCCAAATGAAAAGTTGCCATGGATACAAATCCACCTGAATATCAATTTCCTGTCTCAGACCCAATTAGCATCCACGATCAGAGCTGAATCAGCTGTGTCTCTGAATCATGTTTAGCTGTGTCTCTAAAACATGTCTGACTGCTTGCTAATAGTTTTCTGTTCAACACCACTTTTTAAGCTGTTTTTTTCTTACCAGAAAACAACAACTTTAACTCAGTTAGATGATCTATCGACTCATGATGTGGCATCTAGAAAATTAATGGCAAAGGCAATTGTTTCGAAATGGCGTTGTGTGTTGTCCTTTCACTGGGCCTTCTATCTTAAGTATCCATCCGCCTTGGGACATCTAGAGAAATATGAGGATTTTGCCCAAATCACATCACATTCCTTTCCCCCCATGCCCTCCCTTGTTTAAAACAGGCTTGTTCCAACTCAAAGCAGACCTCACAGAATCAAGATCTGGTAAAGTTTGCAGTAGCTGCTGGAACATCCCGAATGGGTGCCAATATCAAGTGAAAACAAGACGGTGGGGGAAAAAAATCTCAAGGAAAAATAGACACACATTGTGTTCACTTAATTCTATGTAATAAGGACCTAGAGTCATTATTCTTGGCCCTTCCATGGTGGAGATCTGGAGGATATTCCTTTCATCTTCACCTCATGTGAAACTGGCCTATTTTCTCCCGCTGAATCCCATGCACTTCAGAGTTGTTAGTGCTCCCTTGCAGGGCTTTTGAGTCTCACCATAGCTAGCCAGATTGCATGAAATAATGCCTCTTCCCTCCCTCCAAGCCTGGAGGCATTTCAGATTAGGCATTGTTCAGCATCCTATCCTCGGGCCGACAGGAGACTCTGCAACTCTGATGCCTGGTAGAAATAAAAAGAGAAAATAAAAAAGAATCTGGCTTGTGTGGGCCTTTGAAGTTAGCTTTTACAGACACTGGTCTTTTGCTAATGGTGAGGCACTTGCTGGCACCCCCAGGAGCGGGCCGATCGAGGCCTTGCAATGTTTGTGGGATCAGTTGATCAAAGGCTGGTCTGGAGGTCCAGGAGTGGTGCTGCCAGACTGGCTGTATCACAGCCATAAAGGTTGAAGGCACTGTGTCTTTGGGGTGGGGGTGGTGCGAGGGCAGGAGGTGGAGGGTGAAGTCTGGATGAGGAGGTGAGAGGTGAAGTCTGGAAGGTGGAGGAGACGGGTTTGAGGGGTTATGAAAGGGATTGAGAGACGGAGAGTTATACCCAGGTATACGGGCAATATCACACGCTGTCAGCGGGTAAATGAAAGTGAAAGACGCTGTGATTTCTCCTGACAGTGTGCGGAAACTGTCCCCATAGATCTTGCTGGGGGGCTGATCAGAAGCAGCTGCAATCACAGCCATAAATTAGGACGAGTGCTGAGCAGCAAGAGCGAGAGGGGATGAGACGCATGTGGCTTCAGTTAGCACACCACAGATCCTTCACTTTTACTCCTTCTTTCCCTCTCTCTCTCTCTCTCTCTTTCTTTCTGTTCCTCTTTATCTTGTTCTGCTAAATGTCTAAATGTCTATCACTCCAATCCCTGTCTGGTTTTATCTCTTTATCTCTCATCCTCACATTTCTTTCTCTTTTTTGTTATGTTTCCCTGTCTCTCTCTCTCTCTCTCTCTCTCTCTCTCTCTCACATACACACACACACACACACACACAAAGACACACCCACACACGCATCTCTGCCGTAGTCGTCTTTGTTCTTCTCCTCTAATCTGTCCCTATTGCTTTTCTGAAACTGCAACTAAATCTCACGCCCTCCAGCTACCTGTGTCCTTTTTCCATGAGGAAAGTGAAAGAGCACAGATCGCACCCCAACACCTATGATTTATTGCCAAATATCAGAACATTTTGGTGGTTTTGGGTTGGTTTTTGTTTATTTTTGGCTATGTCTGTCTACCCAGACCTCCACAGGCGCTAATAAAAACCTCTTGGTGTAACATTTCTGTTTGTGCTCAGGCTGCAGCTCGAAAGCATGACTCGTGAACGCCGTATGAAAAATGATGACACATTACAGAGAGTTCTAGAATGCTAAATGACCTTTCAGTGCAATGTAATGCATCCTCAAAAGATTTGAGGACCTTATGTGAGAAGATCTAATTCGGTATACATTAAAAAAGGGAAAAAATCTGTTAGAGGTTTAATCAAGACCAGAAATACTGATAAGCTCATCAATATATGTCGTTTTTTTTTCCTTCTGTTTTTTTGATGTTTATTTAATGAAAGAGAATAAAAAAGAGCAGACTTTGACTAGTTTGATCCCCAAGCTCATCCTCATCTCTGTGTAGAGAGTGAGAGGACAGGACGGGGTGGGGTGGGGGTGGGGGATCAAATAGGGAAAGGAATTTTTATAGTTGGCGAGATCTGATAACCCCTGGGTTAGCTACACTCTTTCTATGGCCCTTTTTGTGCTGCCAGTCAGTAGAGCTGTATAAACCCTGTAAAGATTGCCTTGATAGTAATCTTAAACTTGATAAACAGATTATTGTCAGGAATGTAAGATATATAACCATCTCAACCTTCTTGTCTGAAGTTGTGCTCTTAAATCTTTTCATAGTAACTTATGGGTCCAAGATGTAGTCCTGAGTGTGTTGTTTTTATTGGACTGGAGTTCATCCATTTTTTATTCAATTCAGGAGACTATTTTCTTTTTTTATTTATTCATTACATTTTGGCTTGTTCCATTTTGTTATTTTTCCACTTCCTAGTCATCATTCACTTCTTTTTACTAATATTGAGCAGGGGCATTCACTCCTCCTAGAGGATTCATCTTGTTTTCCTTCTTATTTCATGCAGATCTAAATCAGCCGTTTGTCAAAAGCAATTCGGAGATGGACACTGTTTTCATCACTGAATCTTTAGCCGATGTTGTGGTGCCCTGCCTGGTCTCCAGCCCTGAGCTCAACGTCTCCCTGTACCATGTAAGTAGGGCCAATCAATGGCACAGCAGGGTCTCCAGGTCCCTAACTACCTGCACTCTCACCCAGTTCCCTCATCAGCACTAATAGTCCTGACAATAACGAGTTACTCAATAACAAGCTATACACTCAATAACAAGCACTTTGCTTGGAGCTTTTGAAGCCTTACTCTTGCTGAGGCCTACTCCTGGGATATCACAGCTAGATCAAGGGATTTCATTAAGGCACTCAATAAAAGCCAGTGTAAACAGGCATCCTAATCCCCTAACTTGCTTTTTTTTTTTTTACTTGCGTCTGTATACTTTCAATCATGTTTGTCTTGATGTAGCTGTCATGTCTTGTACCATACCTGTCTTTGTCAGCACGCTCTTCAGCTCACAAATGATGGATTGGTCTGGACGATCTGTAGGCTAGTCTTCACAACAACAATGGAGAATGGAACAAAGGGCAGTTCTTTGTAAGAGCTTTGGTTAGTGTGGCAGGTTAAACCTTTGATAGAACGGCAGGTTTATTCTGCTTCATAAGGGCTTTTAATCCATATTTACTTTCCCACAGAGAGAAGTCTCTGATGTACCTTAAAATGTATTAAAATACAAATTGAAAAGTGAAATAAATGACATACCACCTTGCCTCCCTTTTTGGCATTGAAGTTTATTTGTAATTTCATAGTTTTGTCGCCACACCGAGGCTGCTTTTTCGACTGAGTGGAGTAGCATGTGTTCTTGTTTCACAGATAAATCTTGTTCACAGTCCATCTGTCCGGGGTCTTAAGGACATAACATGGAATAACAAGCTTGGCTGGGCAGTGCCCAGGCAAACTTTGGACAACATTCCCTATTTATTTGGCTTCTACTGCAAGACAGTGATCCATGGAGAAGAATTTGTATCATCATATTACATAGTACACTTCACAGGTAAGTGTCACCAAAGAAATGAAATAAAATACATACACAATACAGATGTCACATTCAGATGAAGAAGTGTAATATAAGCATATACTTGTTTATTCCTGCGAGTGACATTTGTTTTCTGCCCAGGCGTGAATTAGTAAAATACACACAACACAGTGATCACATAGTGAGGTGAAGCACACACTAAGCAGTGTGAAGCCGTGTGCTGCTTGCTACATCCGTGCTTGGGGAGCAGTGAGGTGTCAGGTGTCTTGCTGAAGGGCACTTCAGCTGTGATCTTCTGGTCGTGAAATTGGCAACCGTTCGATTTAGAGACTGAAATCCTAACCAATAGAAAATTACATTTTACGAGTTAGAACCGGTAAAATAATTTATTCAAAAAAAATAAAAATGACAGATTCTTCTCATTTTTCTTCCAGTATAAAACAACCACACAAATTACCAGTGTCTGTAAAGTCTGTATGTAGTGCCCACAAATATGAATAATTTTAATCATATAATTTGATTTTAAAGAGAGTGTATCTGAGGGACATGTTGGTAATGTAACAGAATTCATTATTTTATCAACTGTCTGGCATGGGTGAAAAATGTGATATCATTCCACAGAGGGATATGGTGTGGCAATTCACTGTGAGTTTATTGATATTAATGAAGGAGGAAGCCCATTTAGGTAAAATTGCGCTTGTAGGCCAAGACAAAGATAGAGCAGATTGCAGCAATATCATCTCTGCGCGCATGGTGGTGAACTCACAGGACACATCCTGTCTGAGGGTTGGAGAGTGAGGTCATTCCTCACTCACTTACAGTCTTAAGAGCAGCACACACACACACACACACACACTGTACACAGCAGGCCAAGAATAACAGTCTGAGCCCTTTAGAGAGTGTGTGTGTGAGTGTGTGGGTGTGGGTGTGTGTTTGAGAGAGCCTTTAAAAAAGCGAGGGCGTGAGGGAGAGAAAAGTGATCCCTTCATAGCTATCAGCATAGCTGATGGAGCTTGAAAATAAACATCAGTCCCCCCCTCGCCCCTTTTTTTCCAGCAAATATCAGGTTTGTGTATCTGGGCGTTTTGCAGCCATCTGTATCTCCTAATGATAGCCAAAGGGCAGATTGAATGACACTATTAAGAATGCAAACAGTACGGTGTGTGCTTGTATGGCTCACCAAAAGGCCTGCCTCTACCAGGGCCTCAGTCCCAATGCAAACCTATATAGTGTGTGTCGGACGACGTGTGTGTGTGTGTGTGTGTGTGTGGGGGCGGGGAGGGTGTTGTGGTGGCTGATCGAGTAGAGTGCTGATGGACGGCGCGACCGCTGTTGCCCCCTTCGCAGGAAGCAAACTTTACGATCTCAAGCTGTTTCCTGAGGAGCCGGTGGAGCTAATGGTGGGGGAGGCGCTGGTGCTCAACTGCACGGCCATAGTGGAGTTCAACGCCGGCGTGGACCTCCAGTGGCAGTACCCACGGCAACAGGTACCTGCACAGCACACAGACAACAGCACTAGGCCACTTGGGCGGCAGGGGAACGAGAGCATATTCCAGGGGGGCGGGGGGGGGGATAGGAGGTGATGGCTGATGAAGAGGGCCAAAGTAGGAAGTACAGTAGGTGCATACTAAATGTCCACACAGGGACCAATACGCAGGCATACGGGAGTATGCAGGACCACATATAGCACTACTCCTGGATGCCCCTGCAGAAGGCCAGATTTGGCCCGTGCAGCATATGCCCATTCATGCATTCAGAATGTAGATTGACAAATCTTGCACGGTAAGGGACAGGAGCTTAAAGTGTTAGGCCACCATTTGTGGAAATAAGTTCATTTTGCACCTCCCCTCGAGTTAAGTAATTGAGTTTTACCTTTTTTTCTGTTCATCAAGCCGTTCTCCGAGCCTGGCGATACCACTTGTAGCTCCAGCCTAGCATAGATCATTGAACCGAATGAAACCAGTAGCATCGCGCCCCCTAGCATCACACTTAAAAGTAACAAATATTTCCGGTAATTTTCCCATTGAAATGTTGTCTCATCATCAGTTGGAAAATGTAATAATGCTTTCAGAAAATGAAACGTGGCGATTTCTTTGGACGAATTGGTTTGGAACTATTCTCATTTCTGCGTAATGATCAACGCATGTAGTGTGGCGCAGCTATATACAGTCTATGGGCGCAGCAACACACTCATAGCAGGCAGCCCCTGAAATGTAGTCCAACAAACACTGCAAACATGATTATTACGCCGAACTGGATTTTAGTTCCAAGATAGTTAAACCAAGGAAATCGCCACGTTTCATTTTCTGCAAGTGTTATTACATTTTCCAACTGGTGATGAGACGACATTTAAATGGGAAAATTACCGGAAATATTTGTTACTTTTAAGCGTGATGCTAGCGGGCGGATGCTACTGATCTCATTCGCTTCAATGATCTGTGCTAGGCTGGAGCTACAAGTGGTATCGCCAGGCTCGGAGAACGGCTTGATGAACAGAAAAAATGTAAAACTCAATTGCTTAACTCGAGGGGAGGTGCAAAATGAACTTATTTCCACAAATGGTGGCCTGACATTTTAAGGATGGTCAGCAGTGGGACACAGGGATGGCTAGAGAGTAGCAGGGCAGCTTGTGTGGAGGCTGAACAGATGGACAGATCGTAAGAAGAGAATGTGAAGGAACCCAATGACAAGATGACTTTAAATAATGTGTCTATATCAAAAAAGTCTAGTAAGCATTCTACAACAAGCTACTGGTTCTGTGTAGTCCCCGGTGTAAGAAATGGGTCATAAATAAACTTGCCTTTTTTTCCTTCATCCCCCTTATCCTAAGAGGATTTGGGTAGCACTGTTTAGTTATGCACACACACATTCAATTCACTTGTTCTTCATAGAAAATGTGGCAATAATAGCACAGGATAAAATTTGCATGTATTGTGACAGCATTTCTAGCATCAAAAGACTATGATTAACATTAACGCTAATCACTGTTTGCATGTCACAGTCTCTCAACAGCATCATGTAGCGTTTCCTTACACTCATAAGCTCTCATGCTCTGAGGGTTGATATTACCACAAATCAATTGGTTTGCTACTAAGCCAATGTATTGTGATGCAAATGTACTAATGTGTTATTACTCTATAAATGAGCAAACAATGAAACCGTAATTATTTCACCCGTAGATTATTACACCCTTGGATTTTTGCGTAATTACTAACACTGTCTGCTCATGATGAAACAAGCAGTCTCTCATGCCTCCTCTAGTGTCCAGTATGTTCTTCACAGCACCCTACAACATCCATAAGGTCCTTGTTACAGTAAAGAAAATCTTAAGACGCGACTTCTTGCATTATTTAGTGTTGCTGAAACAATGTTTTTTTATCCTTAGTCTCTCCCAGCAGCCCCTGTGAGCCAGGCATTCAATGGCAAACTGGAACCCAGACAGTGAAATGGCTTCAAACACAACCTGAATAACAATAGATTAACTACTTGGTTTAATTATGAGGAAGACAAATTAATAAAAGAAATAACACAATAGTCAGATGACGAGCTCACATAAATGACACAAATGATTAGAGAGGCGTCTAGTCGTAGCTCAGTTTGATGGTAGTTGTACGTGTCTGTGTGTGTGTGCACAGGTGAACCAGTCAGTCATCCCCCAGTACAGTCGCAACTCTCTGACCCAGTTCACTGAGGCCAGCAGCACCCTCACCATCCGAGACGTGGGCGTCCAAGACACGGGAATCTACACCTGCACGGCACAGAGCATGGACAGCCAGGCTAAGAAGACTACCGCCGTCATAGTTCATGGTAAGAGAGTCGTGACACACGTAGGACCTGCCGTTGTCGCACACACAGAGTCAGTGTCCGTTTTGGGCTTTAAAAACCTAGTCGACGTGTTTATCAAAAATCTATTTTTTTTTAGTTTCAGGGCCTACATTAATTCATGTATGGGGATCATTCCATGCAGCAAACCTATAGTTGCTCGTAAGCAGATCTGCACAATTCCACTGTGGCATTCACTATTGGCTCCACAGAGCTGTATAAAAACGAGTGGCAAGGGCAAACATGGGTCAGTGTGTATATAATTGAGTACCCTGACCACATTTGCTCAATTTGACCTTTGACCTTAGCTTAGAGCTACACATGAATCCAAGAACTGAGAGAAATTATGGCCAGTCTCTTGATAGCTGTGCAGTGGAAATTTGTGTGCAACATGCAAACTGTAGCGAAGTGTGGTGACCCTGTTCTGTAGGCGTTCACACACATTTTCCCATGCTCATGATAGCTGTGTGTGTGTGTGTGTTTGTGTGTGTGTGTATGGTTATGTGCTGTGTGTGTGTGTGTATGTGTGTGTGTGTGTATGTATGTGCGTGCATGTGCATTTCAGAAAAACCCTTCATCAGCTTGGACTATAAGAGCGGGCCCGTGGTCGAGACAACAGCCGGAGAGAAATCCTTCAAGCTGTCGGTCAAAGTGTCTGCGTACCCCACCCCCGAGACCCAATGGTGAGCCACGGACTCTGGGCCTGGGAGGTGTCCCAGGTTCCAGCCACGGGCCGCTGCTGCCTCTGCCGCTGCCACTCACCGCTGCCTAAATGAAACTTGACAGCCTATTACACTGCGTGCATCAGTGTGTGTTTTATGAGCTAAATTAAGAGGCAAAATGAAATGAAATTTCTTTCCTGCTCTCTGCTAATGCAAAACTGCAGGCCGTGGTGTGTTTGTTTGCACAAATGGCAGCAATCCAGCCATCATTATGTCATTAGCCAGCACAAAATGGAAATTTCTGCCAGTTTCTAATCTAATTTGATGTCACATTATCGAGGAGTGTGAAATTGGATGGGTGGAAATTGATTTCTGTATCTCTGGGGCAATTCTGTCTTATCTATTATGATCATCGTCATTGTTATTGTTATTGTTGTGGTTGTTGTTGTGATGTCTTGGGCAGGTTTAAAAATGGTAAGGTGATAAGCAGCAAGCGGCCCGAGTTTAAGCGCATGAAGGTTCAGCAGCAGGTGCTGGAGATCCGTGAGGTGTGCCAGGCGGACGCAGGGAATTACACGGTGGTGATGCGCAACCCAGCCGCCGCCCTGGAGAGAAGGCTCGTCCTCAGCCTCATCGTCAACGGTAACCAGCACTTCTGCATGTCATTATGGGATTGTCTAGGAAGTCTGCTGACATCGCTGGTCAGTCAAACCCTTATTATGGCTTTGTTGCTGTTGTTGCTGTGTTCTAGAAATTCTATGTTATTGGGGCGGTCATGGGGTCTCATGATGATGGTGTTTTGATGTGAGGAGG
>JAGFZM010002234.1:93618-100972 GCA_017657215.1 Limnothrissa miodon
ACACTTTATGACCCTCTGGGATTTTCTGGACCTCAATTCGCCAGACAACATCAATCCACTGAGCTCAATGGCTTCTTCTTTTTCCCCACACCCTTCCCCTCCCCTCTCCTCCTCTCCTCTCTCTTCCACCAGCTCTGCACTGCTGTTGCTTGTTTATCCCCGTAAGACTTGATAACCCTGGCCCCCCCCCCCCCCCCCCCCCCCCACTCCGCTCCTCGACATTCCCCCCGCGGATAGCTGTAATTTCATTGTTCAGGTGCTGCCGCAGTCGTACATCTTCTCGGCGAGCGAGTGTGGCGGATGATTCGGAAGCCGGGTGACCCTTCGCCAGAATATCCTCGGCCAATCGCCGACAACTCTTATGACGGGCGAAAGGAATAAATAACCGGGCTGTGCATCGAAAGCGGAGCTGAAACCTACATGTAATGAAAACCGCAGCAGCAAAGTGCTGTAAACAGGCTCACAGCGAGATGCTTTTTTGGAAACAAGTTCCTTCTTTTGATTTTAATGGGGAGAAATTCAAAGTGAAAGCCAAAGCTCCTGCAGCACCGCACAACACAATCAAGGCTGTATTACAAGGTTCTTTTTAAAAAATATACAAAATGACCTTTTTAGCGAGATACTTCTAAAAGTAAGTGAAGGTTTAAAAGGGTGGGAACAAGGAATCCTACTTCCCAGATAGGAAGCAATTTTTGCTAGCTTTTATCTTGAAGGCAGACAAACAGGGTGGGATGGGTGTGGGTGTGTTGGTGTGTGTGTGTGTGTGTGTGTAGGGGGCGTTGGCGACCCTGGGTTGGGTTAGCAGGGCCGCACAGATACTTGGAGAAATCCTTCTGAGCTCTCATGTGCGCGTGAGAGTGACTCAGTGGAGGGTTCTGGCCTTGGTGTGTATCCTCAGTTAGCCCCCCACACACACGCAGGAAGTAGAGAACAGGCCCCCGAAAAGCACTTCCTGGTAGGAGCGCTCGCATCCTGTCATGAACAGACAGCCAGGCAGGCAGAGAGACAGACAAACAATGCAGACACAGTAGGATGCACGGGGCGCATCTCGCTCACCCTCACGCCCAAACCCTCCTTCCTTTGACTGACATCGCTGGCACCACCATCCTATTAAAACACAATTACTAGCCATTCATAGGCTGTTTACACATTCTTGTGTGTTTCTCTATCTCTTTCTCTCTCTCCCTGTAAATATTTTGTCGTCTTGTCCAATGGCTGAGATTGTGCTTGTGTGAGATTGTGCTGAGATTTTGTGTGTGTGTGTGTGTGTGTGTGTGTGTGTGAGTGTATGCTCATTCATTTGTCTAGTTGGAAGGCTGAAAAGCTCTGATCTGTGTTGAGTTGATGATGATTGTGCGTTTAAAGTGGATTCAGTTGCTCAGTGGTATTGATTGTTCCTCTCCAGCGGTCGCAGGGGAGCCCGAGATAAAATCCCCAATTGCCAGAACTGGCAGAGCATGGACCCGGAGAACTCTGTCAATGCCATTGAAATGCCAAAGACCTGGACAGAGTTAGTGGACGGCAAAAACAAGGTTGGTCCCTGCTGTGACACTATCTGAGTCTATATCCATCTCCACAGAGACAAATAAACACGGAAATGAAAACACAAACACATCAGAAGGTCAGAAACTGTGCTAGGAGTTGAACTATTGCGGGTTCTTTTATTTATATAAGTGTCCTCATTTTTGAAGTGGGGCAGCGTTTGTCAGTCAAGGTTTGTAGGAGGAGGGTGTGTGAGTGTGTTTGAGGAGTAGTGAGGGGGTGTTGTTGGGGGCTAGAGGTGGTGTGTAGTGTGTGTGCCGCTGCCATTTCCACATCAGAAATATTTAAAACCCTCTTCCTCTACACACTTCCCGAAGGGAGTGGGGATAAACACACACACTCAGAGTTCTCACTTCCTGTTTTGTGGTCACACCTGTGAGGTCATTTCCTGTCCGTGTGTGGGTCGGAATGGGAGTGATTGGTGCTAGGGAAGACACAAAAGTCATGCAATAAGCAAAACAATATATAGATTTTGCTATAACTTGCTAATTTTTAATTTTTTTTTTTTTGGGGGGGGGGGGGGGGGATGTTCAAAGGCTCTAAATTGATTTACTCAGCATAATGTGCTCTTTGGTCTCCTTCCTGCAGACAGTCAGCTCCATGGTCATACAGAATGCCAATGTGTCTGTCATGTACAAGTGCTCGGCGGAAAACAAGGCTGGCACGGACGAGCGACTCATCTACTTCTATGTTACCAGTAAGCTCAAGCTTCAGTGGCCCAGCTTCAAACACAGTCTGAGAGTCAAGATCTATATTTTATAGTACCACCAGATTTCTTTGGAACATATTAATGGAATGTATTAATTAGATTTCTTGTTTATTGAGAAGGGGGGTAATATTCTGAGAAAAATGTACGTTTGTGACAAAAAAACGGCAAATTTGCAAGTAATAAACTAGGATATTTCTGACTTAATAAAGACTTTCTGACTTAAATTTACTAGAACAGAAATGAGCAAGACAAACCTTCATGTTTGATTTACCTGTTGGGCTGTGTGGAATGATTGACTGGGAGTGTTATTAGAGAGGTCTGTGAGATTGACAGAGACTGACCATGCATCAAGTGCTGACGTATGACGAGACTACTGCATACACAGCTGACACAAGAACAGGGTTGAGATTAGCCTGGTACATTCCGTTTTCTGGTCAATTTAGTTTGGACTTCTCATAAACTTTTTTTTTTATGTTAAATCCAGGATCTTTACTTTCAAATTTGCCTGTTCTTTTTTCTCTCAAACAAACCCAAAAGTCTGAGAACATCTGAAAATATTTTTTCTGAGAATATTTTTTCAGAATTGAATGCATAAATATCTATAAACAGTCAGTTTTGCCCTCAGGTTCTTCCATGTTGTGTGTCTACAGGGTAGAGGTCAGTAGGTCAATATGTGTTCAAACGCGCCGCAGGCTCGGTGGACGTGCAGCCAAAACTGTAGCCAATCAGGCGAAGTCTTGAGACTTTTTGCATTTTAATCCGTTATTGATCAGTCGGCTGTTTAAACCGCCATTTATAATGTCACAGTTATGTAGTGGCTGAAGTGAGTGGCCGTTTCACAGAAATCAGCAAACAGCAATCATGCTGTTGAACGGCTTGTGTAGAAAAAAAGAGAAACGGGACAAAAACAAGGGACACAATGATGCGGTTGGATGGAGTGCTGACTGGAGTGCTGAAGAAGCTAAACCGTCAGTGCCATCACCGTGACACTTCATCAGCCTCCTGCCACTCCTTCACCATAGGGTCCTCATTCTGTCCCTGAGTCACGTCAATGAAAGAGGCCTAAACACAGACACAAGTGCACTCATGCACGTGCACACACACACACACACACACACACAAACAGGCTATCAGGCTGGAGGAGGAAAATCAGAAAAGCATCATTTATTTACTGTCTCTATCTGTGTGTGTGTGTCTTTCCATGCGTTAATTTGTGCCTGTCTGGTGTCTGTCTGTGTGTGTGTGTGTGTGTCACCTTGTGCGGCCCCCAGCCATTCCTGAGGGCTTCGGTATCGAGCTGGAGCCGAGTGAGGAGCCCCTGGAGCAGGAGCTGCTGCGGCTCAAGTGCAGCGCTGACAACTACACGTACGAGGAGCTGCACTGGTACCGGCTGGACCCGCACGCGGTGCCGCCAGAGCTGGACTGCCGCAGCCTGCACCAGTACGGCGTGGAGCTGTGGGGGGACCTGTTCTTCCAGGCCGCCTCCAACAACTGGGTGCTGGAGCTGACCATCAAGAGCCTGCAGCCCAGCGACGAGGGCAACTACGTGTGTCAGGTGCGCAGCCGGCGCACGGGCGAGAAGCACTGCCATCGCAAATACCTGCCCGTGAAAGGTGAGAGCTCAGGGAGAAGCACTGCCACGGCAAAATACCTGCCTGTGAAAGGTGACAGCTCAGGGAGGAATTACAAGGTGCAAAAAACAAGCAGCGCCACCTCAGCTGATGGAAATTGCTAACAAAATTGCACATCTGTGTACACTAGCAGTACATCGATGCAGGCATACACACACACACACACACACACACACACACAAATACATTCCTTGTTTTCTCTGTGGACCCATTTTCACACCAAATGCGAGGGGAGCCATTTTTAATAACACACAAAAAGAACCCACAGATGAAAATTGCACGGGACAGTAGGCTATAACTAAATGAACCTTTTGGAAAAGTTTGTCCCCGAGACTCATAAAAGCTCCTAAGTGGATGAAAATTATTTTTTTCCTGTCAGCCTCTCTGATGCATGAGACTGCAGTCACAAACCATCTGGGATATAAACCTGGAGTCGGGTTGGTTACATTGATGGCGGTGCCAAAATAGCACACATTACAGAGCCCAATGAAAAGTGCTAAAGCCATTAGCGCCGTAGCTAACTATGATAAATTAGCCCCAGGGACACCTGTTAGCCGCTTAGCCACTGTTAGTTGCCAGCAATTTAGTGGAGACCCTTTTATATGGCACCAGTAATGTCTACATGACAGGTCAATGGGTTGTACACAGCAGATATTACATGCGAGGATATAAAATACATTAGGTGTGCTGTATGTTAAACAGGCCTATTTACAGTAGGCTAATGGGATGAGTTGATACAAAATGGATCACACAGAAAATATTACAATAAGAATAAATAACAATAAAAAACATGCCAATGTTAGGAACCAGGATTGAAATGGCAACTAATTTTATGAGAACATGGTCTCTTATTTTAAACGGACCTGAGATTTTAATTTAATAATTGTTTCCGCTAGCAGCTCTCACCAAGTTCTCCTGACTCTGTTATAGGCTCATTTAGTGGAAGCCAGATCATCTTATCTGATTCACTTCCATTCCTGAGAGAGTTTCTCCTCCAGAAATACTGTGAAAGTGAAGCAGTGAGATGCCTGTACTATCGAGTAAATAATGCTGTTGTGTTAAAGCAAACTCAGAGTTTTTGCATCATCATTATGCAGTACAAAATACATGTATTCATAGACCAGCTCATATCGGATGCACTACTTAAAAAACTGTTTTTGTGTGTGTGAGCAGCAGACATAGATGTGTGTACTGTGTGTGTGTGTGTGTGCAGATATAGATGTGTATGTGGTGTATGTGTGCCTGTGTGTGTGTGAGAGAGTTTAAATCACTGCAGCACAGTAAGGCACAGCATTTACACTCTCTTTCTCAGATTTATAACTCATACACAAGTGGCACATAAGGTTTTTACTTTCATGGTGACCTTTGGTAAAAGATTCTTCTGGAAGCCCTGGTGATTCTCGTGGCTTTTCCAGACAATAGCTCCCATGAGCTTCCTGTCAGACACATGCCATCAGAGGCGTGTTCCCCACGGCCTGGGACACAGAACGTCCGATGCCTTATTGACAAATGGGGGATGTCACGACCCCTTTCTCTCCCTGTCAGCCTCCGCCACTGCCCTCTCATTCATAATTCATTCGCACTCATTTCCATTTAGATGTTGGACTTACATGCAAGGCACGCAAATACTGGCTAGCTGGATACTGATTACCTGTTATTCCCTTTGCCTCTGTTTTTTTACTCTCATTCATTGCCCCTTTTCTATCCCTGTCTTCATTTTTTTTCTTTTGTTCTTCGCAATCACCCATTGGGTCTCGGTGGACGCTCTCATTTTCTCCCTTTCTGCCTTCTTTCCTCTGCTCCCGGGCGCACGCCTCCTTTCATGCTCTCACTATCTGCTCTCTTCAATCTTCTCTCTTGTCTCTCCGTGTGTCTCTTTCATCCCTCATGTGCTCGCGCTGTTTGTTCTCACTCGCTCTCTCTCTCTCTCTTTTTCTTTCATGGTTTTTCTTTCGCCATCTTGCTCGTTCTTTTTCTTACTCTCTTTTCTTCTTCATTTCCCCCTTGTCTTTTGTCCATCTTGCTGTTCCTCCCTTCTCCTCCCCCCCCCCCCCTCTCTCTCTGTATTCCCTCGCCTTAATTTTCCCCCTTCTACATCTCTTGTACCTCCTCCTTTCCCTCCTCCCCCTCTTTCTTACTCTTTCTCTCTCCTCACTATTCCTTCCCTTTTTAATCTTACTCTCATTTAATTCAACATTTTTCTGCCTCTCCCATTCTCCTGTGCTGTCTCATCCCCCTCTCTCTCTCTCTCTCTCTCTCAATCCCTCTCTCCTGAGCACCTTCTTACCTTCTCTCCTCCCTTCTCTCTCTCTCTCTCTCTCTCTCTCTCTCTCTCTCTCTCTCCCCCCCTCCCCCCCTCCTCCTTTCTCAGTTCTAGAGGCCCCTCATTACAGAAACAATCCGACCAATCAGACTGTGAATGCCAGCCAATCCCTTCAGATGGAGTGTGATGTGGAGGGCACACCAGCCCCTCAGCTCTCTTGGTTCAAGAACAACCAGCCGCTGCATCACACCTCAGGTGAGTTATGCCCCTGCGCCACCCTAAACAACAAACAACAACAACAACAACTACTACCTGCCTAACCAGTATCAGATGAACACTGTAACAAAGGCATTCATTCATTACATTACATGACTAAACTCAGGTAAAGCCCTCTTTTCCAGAGTATACTGCGTGTATACTGCGTGTAAAAACCGAACTGCTGGTCCTCCCAGCTAAACCAACTATTCATCTGCTATTCAACATCTGCATCAACTCTGGCTCCTTGTCTCTTGCTCCCTCACGGGTAGCCAGGAACCTAGGTGTTATGATTGATGACCAGCTAACCTTCAATGACCATGTTGCCTCTGTTGCCCGGGCCTGCCGCTTTGCACTATTCAATATCAAAAAGATCAGACCATACCTAACTCAACAAGCCTCCCAATTGATGGTTCAAACTATGGTCCTCTCAAGCCTTGACTACTGCAATGCCCTTCTGGCAGGACTTCCTGCCTGTGCCGTCAAGCCACTTCAGATGATCCAAAATGCTTCAATCAGCCGAAGAGGACGCATGTCACCCCTCTGCTAATCGAGCTTCACTGGCTGCCTCTGGCGGCTCGCATTAAATTCAAATCACTGATGCTGACTTACAAACTGCTTAGAGGATCTGCCCCTTTTTATCTAAGCGCTCTCATAAAGGCTCAGGCTACCCCCCTCCGGTCCTCCAATGACTGTCGACTGGCAGTCCCGGCTCCTCGCCCAAGGCAATCCAGACTCTTCTCATGTGTCGTCCCACGCTGGTGGAATGACCTACCAAAAACAATCAGAACAGGGCCATCTCTGGAGGCCTTCAAAAAGCTCTTAAAGACCCAGCTATTCAGAGAACATCTTCTATCCTAGCACTAAATTGAACTGAAGCACTATTCCCTTGCACTATGCTCTTTAAGGTTTCTGCTATGTAGCTTGATTGTTATCCTCTTTTTGTAAGTCGCT
>JAGFZM010002234.1:106530-139869 GCA_017657215.1 Limnothrissa miodon
ACACACACACACACACACACACACACACACACATACACATACAAACTTAGTGAGTCTTAACAGAAGCTCAAGCATTTGAGCCCCACAGATTTATTAATGATTGATCACACTAATTATTTAATGAGGTGAGCCAGGGAGACCCTTTTTTCTAGGAGGCACCCGTAAGATTTATTAGTCCAGACACCAGCTAATGAAAAGTCTAGAGGCTACCGGCGTGGCCAAACTACCAAATGCACAAGGGGGTAACTCTGCACACTCTGTTTGCCCTATAAGGCTATCTAACGTCCGTTAGTGAAAGTGAACCCATTAGCCACACTCAGGTCCATTTTTCCCTGGTCCAGCACCGGACCTGCGCCTGTGTGAGACTGACTCCGAAAGGAGCCAGAGGAC
This sequence comes from Limnothrissa miodon, assembly GCA_017657215.1. Taxonomy (NCBI): domain Eukaryota; kingdom Metazoa; phylum Chordata; class Actinopteri; order Clupeiformes; family Clupeidae; genus Limnothrissa; species Limnothrissa miodon. The sequence goes on from JAGFZM010002234.1 coordinate 106,921, forward strand.
AGGGCAAGAATTTTAAACAGGGTCACGATAAAAAAAACACCATTGAGGCTAATTTCCATTTACATGAGTGTGAAGTCAGACGAGCAGCAATTGGTAGAATAGCTTTTAGATGGAACAGCGGAGTACAGTGTTATTTAACCATTCAAGGAGCAAAAGGGTAATTGAACCAGATAAGCATTAAGACCATGCGAGCAAATATTGTGCTGCACAGGGATGCTGCTCTAAATTCAATTATGCAAGCGCTACTCTTTGTGCCGTTTTACTAATTAGTTTCTTTCTAGTTCTAGTTTTTGTTTATGATGCTGTCAGACAACTGTTTCAGCTTAGATGACAGTTGAAACAACTTCTAAATCATCTGTTCTTAATCTAGCCACTGAGAGTAGAGTTTTTTTTTTTTACATCAATCATCAATCAATTTCTTGTCAGCAAAGAATTCACCTCCACAATTACTGCTGCTCTAAGCTCTTCCAGCGTGAATGACTGCCCCACTATGTCAAAGCTTGTGCTGCATCTGTTTTGCATTGCAAGCCGTGCTGTAACTAATTGCTTATCTTTTTGGGGGGCCGGGATGTTTTGACAGGACCGATCTCCAAAAACGCAGAGTCAGGTGAGAAGGATGATCGCTGCTGGACAGGCGGAGCAGCATCAGAGAGGCCGCCGTGGGGCCCACACCCACCCCCACCCCCACCCCCACCCGCACCAGCAGCAGCACCAGTCCGGTGGGAGGGGGGGCCGCCGCAGCCCACAGGAGTCAGTAGAGAAAAGTGAGCTGACTTTCCCCCCATATAAGCAGAGAGTCATTATAGTTATGCCTGAAAGAATGTTGTAGAATGTCACTCCTCCAGGCGGCCATCATAATTTGCAAGCTTTCATGATAGAGACGGTCATGTCATCTGGATAAAATGTGACCAGAGCTGTATTGATTGATTTATTTGAAGTTGTGTGTTCCCAATATCATATCTGGTTCTGTTGCTGTTATGGATTGGTGTTGCATTGGTGTTGGTGTTGGTGTGACCTAACCTGAAAAATAAGTCATTCTCTCTGCCTGTAGTGGATGACCTGTGGAAAACTCCGTTGACCATCGAGGACCTTATCTGCTACAGCTTCCAAGTGGCACGAGGAATGGAGTTTCTGGCCTCTCGAAAGGTATGTTTCTAAGCCTCACTTTTGTCTGAAGAGGGCCATTTACTGCATAGCAGGACGTCACAGCAGACTGATGGAAATGAAATGTGTGCTAGGCAAGAGATTTGTACAGGTGCAGCACATTATGAATCACAGTTTTATAAAGTAGAACAGTTCTGAAAGGACTCTTGCTGTGAACCCCTTTGAAAAGGCAGCTGGGAAATGACTGCTGCCGCCCCGTTATTGACTTTCCTGTTGCATTATGGTCGAATGAAATACCCCCACCCTCCGCAAAGAAAAAAGTGACCAAGCGAAGGCTTTTCACCCAAACTTCAATGAGCAATCTGTCAAGGTGGAGTTGTTTGCCTAGCTGACGGGAAGCATAGACTTACTCATCAGTATTCCACAGCCTGTTGTATCACCGTTTCTTTGTAACACCATCCATCCCCTGACACCCTCCAACCATACCACATCCACCCCCCACCCCCACCGCCCCCTCCAGTGCATTCACAGAGATTTGGCTGCACGGAATATCCTGTTGTCCGAAAGCAACGTGGTGAAGATTTGTGACTTTGGCCTGGCGCGAGATATCTACAAGGACCCCGACTACGTGCGGAAGGGCAATGTAAGTGATAAAGGGTGTGTGTGTGTGTGTGTGTGTGTGTGTGTGATTTGTGACGTTCAGAATGTCTCGTAAAAAAGGGCTGGTAGGCTAGCGGTGGTGATTCATTCTGCTGTGATGTTGGTGAGAACACAAGGTCAACAAGGAGAGGCGCAGGTACAGGTATCAGCTCCACCGGTGTGTGGAGAGGGCCTGTCTCCTGAGGCCCAGCTGCAATAGATACTAGATACAGTCCTCTGCCACAAACAGCCCACAGCTCTTACGTCATTCGCTCCCGAATGGCACACAGACGTGTCCGTTGGTTAAACTATAAAACGCATCCGTCTTCCTCTCCCTCTCTGCTTTTGTTTCCGTCACTTGTAATCTGTTCTACACCCTCTCTCTCCTCCCCTCCATCCTTTCTCTTTACCTCTCCTCTTCTTTCTCATCTTGTCCTCCTCTCTGTGCCCTCCTTCACTCACCTCTGCTCAGGCCAGACTGCCTCTGAAGTGGATGGCTCCCGAGAGCATCTTCGACAAGGTGTACACCAGCCAGAGTGACGTCTGGTCCTTCGGGGTGCTGCTGTGGGAGATCTTCTCTCTGGGTAAGCGAGCCACTGCGGCTGGGCTAAGGGGCTAAGGGTGCACCACTCAGCTATAGAGTGGGCAGGGCTAGTGCACTTCCAGGCTTCGGATGTAATGCAACCAGCGCGACTAAACCAGACAAGAAAAATGTGCTCCACGCTAGCGTGAAATTGCTGCAGTATTCTGGTATTGCTTTTGATGATCAGTCCTAGAGGGGGGTCGCAAGGTGTCATAAAATCTTATGATCAAGAGCAACCCACCTCAACCCCTCCCACACACACACCCAACAACACAATCAGTTTGATTCACTGTATTTCTGGCTATTGCAAACTGTTGGAAACATACATTGATAATCCTCTGTCCTTAGCAAGAACTATCTGTTGCTTTCCTCAGGTGCGTCACCTTACCCAGGGGTTCAAATTGATGAAGACTTCTGTAAACGCCTGAAGGAGGGGACCAGGATGAGAGCCCCAGACAATGCCTCTCCAGAAATGTGAGTCACACACACACACACACACACACACACACACACATACACACACACACACACAGTGCTGCCGTAGAGACATGGCGCCCATCCGAATGACTAATGTGCCTGGATTGACTGGCCAAGGTCATGGTGTAGACAGCTTGGGTCAGTGCTTTAGGTCCAGGATGAAAGTCCCCGGCTATGTCCTCTTAGAAATGTGAGTCCTGCAGTTGTCAAACTAACAAATCACCTAACACGGCACAGACTCCAGAGTTGGACCTCAGTCCTAAATTAAAGTGATGTCTTCTTTTTAAAGTGTGGCCAATAGCAGGCCTAGAGTGGAATGCCACGGAAGGTTCTACCCCTCTCCAAAACCCTAAATACTGCATTAGTGTGTATTGTGGTTTTGCCTGTATATTTCTTATTGTATAAGGTCTGTATTGACTAAACTAAGATGTGTCAGTGCTCAGTTATGTATTTTGTGTTTTTGTAAAGGCCTGTATTTTGCCAAGGTTTGCATTGACTGAGGTAAGATGTGGCTCTGTGTTGTGAGTCTGCTAAGTTATGTGTGGTGTGTTTATGTAAAGGTCTGTATTTTGCTATAGCATTGCTATAGTGTATTGACTGAGGTAATGTGTTGTGTGTGTCAGGGCTAAGTTATGTGTATTGTCTTTATAGACAGATAGATAGATAGATAGATATTGATCCCCAAGGGGAAATTAAAGGTCCCAGCAGCTAAAAAAATCACACACAACATATACTACAGTGTACACAGGATGATGAGAAGCAGATCAACAAACAACATGACTAGATCAACATTACTAAAAGGAACAATAGAATCAAATACTAAGGGTAGAGATGCGCATGAGTGTACTGTGGTCCAGTACGCGGTGTGTGTCAAGGTAGTAGTGCAAATGTAAAGGTCTGTATTGGCTGAGGTACATTAGGTATTGTGTATCAGTGCTCATGTATGTGTATTGTGTCTGTGTGCAGGTCTGTGTGTTTTGCTAAAGTCTATAATGACTGAGGTAAGGAGTTGTGTATCAGTGCTGAGTTATGGGTATTGCGTCTATGTTAAGGTCTGTATTGGCTGAGGTACGGTGTGGTGAGTGTGTGTTGTGCTGTGGATGTGGCATGAGGCTCGTGTGTGGCACAAGCTTGCTGAAGTGGCTCACCAGCTCAGGAAAGGGAAATCTCTTGGACATGCAGGAAGGGGAAACCAAAAAGCAACTTCACAGCTGGGGGATCAAGGCCATTAAGTGGAAAACACACACACACACACACACACACACACACACACACACACACACATGCAGGGAAAGTGAGTGAAAGAGACTGGGGGAGTAATAGAGAGATAGAGGTCTGTGGTTGAATGTTCCCAGATTCAATTTAACAGAGAAAACCCAGTACGTGCATGACCAAAGGAGTGTGCATCTCTATCGCCCCCTGGTGTCAGATACGGGATAATGCTGGCCTGCTGGCAGGGAGAACCCAGGGAGAGGCCCACCTTCCCAGCACTGGTGGAAATCCTAGGAGACCTACTGCAAGACAACAGCCTCCCTGTGAGTTCTATATGTCTACAGTCCACACTGTTCAAATCAAACTAGCTTTTCAACTTGAGAGAGAATTTTTAATGACATCATGTTGTGTTTGATTAGACGGGAAACTAAAATGCTGGTGCTTTGAAAAGTATATTTAATCAAACCAAATGGGACTTAAATTGGCTTTACTTCAATTCCCACCTACACACACGCACACACACACACACACACACACACCACCTACCATGGAGACTCTTATATTAGCATACAAATTGGAAAAAATCTCACCTCTAGTTGGCTTCGGCTCCCTACACACTGCTAAAAAATTGATAAGCGCAAAACTCATACCTTAAAAATCCTACCTTAAGATGTGCCAGAGAGGAAGGTTCATTTTCAATTTAGCTTCACTTTTTCATTTTGCCCTCCACCCAGGAAAAGAGTTTAAATGTGAAGAGAAACTAAGAGGTCTGGTGTGTGTGTGTGTGTGTGTGTGTGTGTGTGTTGCACACAGGACGGGAAGGACTACATCCCGCTCAACGTGTCCCAGAGCTCAGAGGACGACGGCTTCTCACAGGCGTCCTCTAGACCCCCATCTGAGGAGGAGCTGAGGCTGGCTCTCCCCAACAGGTATCTGCTGACACACACACACACACACACTCACACACACTTTCATATATTCCTTCACTGACTAAAAATCACCACAACTGTCCCTCCATAGCCTTCCTTAACCTACGTGACCCAGCACACATGACCCAGCACACACACTCACACACACCCCTCTGTCCTTCCACTTTCTCACACCTGCATTCGACATCAACCAAGAGACAGTAGCCAACAGCTCAATGGTCTCATTAGCATGTGGCTGCAGTCAAGACATGGTGTCCATCTGAATGACTCCATGATCATGGGGTGGACAGCTTGTGTCAGCAGTTTGGAACATCATCTGTCTGAGAATATCCTGAAGCAGCCACCAGCTCTGAAATGTGTTTGTAATGTATTCTTGTGCTTACCTTTGTCAAATAAACCTTGAAGATGACTCCTTTGAACTCACTGTTTTGCAAAAGACGTTTTGGCGTGAAGCCCTTTCCCCTTTTGCAATCATTTCTGGATTTCTGACAAACAAATGGTTGAATAGAAGTCATGTGAATAACCATGGCCTCGTTTGACGACAGATGAGGGAACATTCAGGCTTAGTGATGTATCTATTTCATTTTCACTTCTTTTGATTTTCAAATGTTGCATTATCTTAGAAAGTCCAGACAGTCCAAATTCCCAAAGATTCATGATTAATGAATCCCAGGAATGAGTTTGTCTGACTTTGGGCTGTGGAGACAGTGGACAGTCTGCATAAGCAATCAAACTTCTCACATGACAGATCTCAAGTCAGTTCAAGCCCATTTGTGTAAGCACATCATCAATCAGAGGGGATTGGTATGGTCCGGTGATCTGGGTGTGCAATAGACAAAACAACAGTTTCGGAAACAGCATTCATCAGAGCCATGGGAAGTATATGCCTGGAAGAGCCAAGTGACGGATCTTTTCCATTAGGGCTGTAGAATAAGAAAACTGCTGATGGATTGTGTAGTCCTAGTTTGCAAGCCAAATATTTGGGGCAAAGCACAGTTGAGAAATCTATGCTGTCATAAATACACAATCACATATGCACACTCAGACATAAAAAAAGCATACTATACTGTATACACACACACACACACACACACACACACACACCAAAAGAGCTTAAAGTTAAAGATGGTGTAATTAAACCCTGCCCTAAGCTGAAACAAGCATGAGTAGTGAAAGAGTCTTTCGGTCACGCACCCACACCCACACCGCACATTAGCAACTAGCCTCAGTGCCTTACATAAGCTGGGCCTTTGCAGCCCTTTGCTATTTTTTACAAGTGGTGGGAAATGCGTAGGTAACACACACATATGCACACACTCATGTAGGGGGCTTGACATCATCTTCTGCCGTCTCCCACGGCAGTAGAGTCAGAGGCAGAGCTTGGTAGAGTGAGTGTCTGCAACCCAAGGTGCATCCCGTCCACACACACACAGAAAAGACAGAGAGATGTGCAGATACAGAGCGAGAGCAGTGTAGGATACCTGCTTCCTGACGCCAGGCGACACGACAGCCGACAGCTGACATCCTCCCCCCACTTCAACCTCTGTTCCTAGGGAACCAAGAACCACAGCCCAGTTATGTCTCAGCTCTCCGACTGACTCCATAGGAAATGGCCGTCTTTTACGATTGGGAGGAGTGGAGAAGTAATAAAGAAAATTTGCTTTCATTCGCCGGATGAAAGAATTAATTTAGCATTTGCCCACAAAGATGTCATTTTGCTGTCAGACAGCTTTGTAATGTGGGTTCTAAATTGACTTCAGTTGACCTGTAATGAGTACCTGTCATCAGCACTGCTTGCGCATGCATGTCTTTCCTACAGTTTGACACTAATGTGTGTTCTCAGGTATTACAACTGTGTCCCGTTTGCTGGCTGTGTGCTGGTGGGACCCTCTCAGACATGTCACTCGCGGGTGAAGACCTTTGAGGAGGTTCCTCTGGAGATGACATCTCATAAGGCCCAGCATGTAGGTACCGCCTGAGCCCAGTCCAGCGCCACTTTAGTTCAACTAGGAGTTTAGCAGACACTATGCTGTCTAACTCCTCAGCTCTACCATCTTATACCGTCACGTGTACAAATATCAGAGTCATCGAGTGTTGAAATAGACTTTTAGGTATACTTCTGGTTGAGAAATTAGTCTTGTGCCAATATGGTCACTTCTCAAAAAGGACAATATCTAAAGCACTTATGTGGAGAGTTCAATGAACAGGAATAATGAAACCTTATTATGTCTGTGTCACTGTTTAAATGCAGCCACCCATGAAAAGACGGTGGCTGTTACAGCACCAGCATCCCTGATGGTCTTCTTGCATCTTTTCCTCCATTCCAGGACAGCAGCCAGACAGACAGTGGGATGGTCCTGGCGTCAGAGGAGTTCGAGAGACTTGAACACAAACACAGAGGAGGCATCTCCAGGAAGTAAGACTGCAGGCACTCAGTCACAGCTAACATGGCCACCAGCCAACAGCCAAGTTGGTGTAGGGTTTCATATGTTTGAGCGATCAGAAGTATGCCATATCCGTTTGCAGTGTCTAATACGTAGAAATGCTGGCTATGTATGTATAAAAGCTCGGATACCATGGTTTGAAAGTTGGGGGCCACAATATGATTCATATTTCAAAAAGAGAATTAGAATTTGTATTATTTGGGATTATCCTAATCTCATATTCTGTATTAGATTATTCTAATGTGGATTGATGTTGTATATTTGTTCTGTCAGGTTAAGAATTATAATTCCATATTTCCACTGACATCTTGTTGCTTTGTTTTCTCCAACTCCACCTAATTCTTTCCGCAGCCCTCAGAATGGCCGGAGTACAGAGCGCCTGATTGGCGCGTCAGTCGAAGGAGGCCGGCCACGGCCGCCGTTCCTCTCGCAGCTCTCGGGTCAGACGTTCTACAACAACGAGTACGGGCAGCTGTCTGAGGAGGCCATGGGCCTGGACTTCTTCTCCGTCCCAGATGACCTGCTCTCAGAGGGAACCTGTCCCGCCTCATCCAACCTGTGAACTCCACTGGCTGGTGTCAGTCACCACTGAATCCACACCCCTGCCCTTTATACCCTCCCCTCCAAAAATCCTCACCCAAAAACCAAAATGAAAACAATAACACTCCAAACCTCGATAAACATTCTCATTTGGACTCTTAGGTTTTTAGTGTGCCTTACCATGTCTGCATTAAACTTCATCCAACCAGCCTCCAGTATACACGCACACATTCACACAATAAAATTTTCCCTCACACACTGGACTGAGGTGAAGTTCTGTGCCAAGTTCTCTTTGCAGCCACTGGGTGGCGCCCTTATGTGAAAATCAAACAAAGAAGGAAAAGTAGAAGTATTATTTTATATCATCTACTAGCTACATTTAGCCATTTCAAAAGAGTATACTTCTGTTGTGTATTTGTAAAAAAAATATAAAAAAAACTGAAAACAAATTATCCTGAATGGAAGAAAATAAAGCAATATATCTTCTTTCCCCTGCTTGGCCATTCTCATTTGTTGAAAAAATAAAACAATGCCAAACATCCATTGTGCTAAACCACAGAGTTATCTAATCAGTTGAGCTTGTTGATAAAGGGAGTTAGCATCACAAACAATGTTTATTGTGTTACCACTCTTTGTTGCCATCTTATGTAAGGTTTCAGACTCTGATTTGAATCCATTTATCGTGTGTATGAAGTTGGACTGGCGCTAGCCACAACCAGACGGCACAATAGCAACAAGGAGGGCAGTAAACACAGACTACGCTTGTCATTTGTTTATGTGTCTTTTTTTAATCAGTGGAAAAGGTAGACAAACTAGAACACAGACCCACATGGCAACGAGCTGTTTTGTCCATTGAGTACATGGGCTGCACCTTTGAACGCCTGCACGTTGTTGTAGTCCCTTAAATGGTCACACACACAGACGGGCAGACAGACAGTGAGTGTGTGAGGAAGAAAGTGTCTAAAAGCCGTGTGCTGTTGTCCTCTGTAGCAATAGCATACAACTGACCAAGAGACATACACAACGTGGTTGCTAGGTTAACCTGAAGCAGTAGACCTGGGAGTTGGTTCATTGATGTTCCGAAAGTGAAGATGGTCGTGTTTAAGCACACAGTCCTTTGGTGGACAAGAAGAGGAAGTCAAAGCCTAGTCACTGTGTGGACACTGGATAGAGTCAAGCAGCTCGGTGAAAAGCTGGGACAGCACTGAGTTTGAGTTTGAATTGGAGTATAGATTTGGAACATGCCAGACAGATTACACACATAAACAACCTACATTTTCCAGTAAACAACTTCATTGAAAAAAAAACAAATATTTGAAAATAAAACAAAAGTACTCTGACATCAAAACATACAAAAATACAACAGCAAACAATGCTTTGGTTGGCAAACTGCAGGAAAATCACTGTTCATTATGTAATTTCAGTGTGATTTCTCCAAAGTAACACTTACAAATTGAGATGTCAAAACTAAAAGGGTCTGGGCTAGTGCACAATGTCAATCCCATTTCATTTCATGGCAGTCTGAGGGAAGCAGAGTTGGTGTCCTAATCCAACAACTAACCGTCTTGCAATTGAGTTTGGGGTCCAAACCTCTGACCTAGGACGCACATACGCCTTGGACGTATTTGAAGAAAACTGACTTTCGAAAGTATGACCTCAAAGGCACTAATAAAATACCAACAGTTGTTGGATAAAATGTTTGACAGAATGATCTAGACTGATTACTGTGAGTGAAGCTCAAAACTGGACTTATACCGATACAATGTAGAGAAGGCGCCAAGAGCGCCTCGCCATTTTCCCAAAGCAAAGTTGCAGACCAACAACTGGAAAGTGCGACACTTTCAAGATCCCTTTAACCGTCTTATCCATCACTCCTCAGTATATAAATTAGTACAGCCACTCAGAGTTCACACTATGGAAGTACTTAAGATGCAGGTTTTTCAGATATGAAACAAGAACTCTTCTGACACACACACAAAGACACACACACACACACACACACACATACACATGCCCTTCATGACACGATCTGGTGGCTATTCAACTACAGAGGAATGGCCTAATGACCATAACAATTTAATACAGGCATCACACTGATCCACATCATGCCAGGTACAGTAACTGGAGACACGGAGCACCATAAACATTGAATAAAAGTCAATTACATCTGAAAATATCCTTCTTGAAATTCAAGAAAATCCTCTAAACACAGACAGTATTTTTTTTTTCCGTTCTCGAAAATGAACACAAATTTGGGATAGGGACCGTGTGTGTGTGTGTGGGTGGGTGTGTGTGGGGTGATTTCTCTCTCCACAGTCTATAAGAGTACAAAGGATTTAGGTGGGGGAGTGGGGGAGAGGACTGCTGGCAACAAAGACTCTGCTGGGAAGATGCTATCAGCAGGAGTATGGGGGTTGGTTGTACTAGAATGAGCATGAATGGTATAAATAGGCCGACAGATCAGTGCAGGAAATCATGATAGTTTGCCCAGCTGGATCTTCTTCCAGGCCTCGGAGGCGGTGAATATACACGAGTCGATGATGCCCGCAACGGTGAACGTCCCGCCGATGATGGCACAGATCTGGTGGGAGGACGGACAGCAGGTCATGGGCAGAACAACACTATGGACATGCACATGGACTCAAATTTCCATTTTTTGTTCACAGCAAATGGACTTCAGTGGGTTACGTATAGTTATCGTGTCTAATGGTCTGCCATGGTATTTATAGATCATATTTTATTCCAATCACATTCCACAGCAGACTTAAAAAGATGATTAGAAAGAAGAAGGTCAAGGTAAAAGAAGAGGGTGGATCAAGATGGATAACGAATTAATCCAGAGCAGATGAAACTCCATCCGTAGACCTCACGGCAGTCAGAGCTCCCGAGCAGAATTCCGCTTTTTAACGTTTGACTCACCAGCTGCTCTTCAGATTGCACCATGCTGACGCACTCGTTTGGTTTGGAAATGTCAGACCATCCCACCCCCACCCACATCCTAACCTAAATTCCGGCACGCCTGTCCCGAGATGTGTAGCGGCGTAATAAGAAATATGTAAATATCTGGCTCCACGTCTGGCACGACTCGGCTGATAAAGGCCAAGGGGCTCGATGCTCACAGAGGAATGATTACATTAACACAGGCGTGCACTCAACACACGCTGCTGCGCAAACACCAATTCATCACGGCCTATTGTTAGTAACCAGGCCCGTTCCTATCTGGTTAAATGGCTATATAGTTCAATCTGTGCGACTGGGGTGTGAGGCCCCTACATGAGAGGTCCCTGGCCCAACAGTCATGAGCAACCGCGCTCTAGATTCAGGACTAGGATTAAGCCGCATGTGGCTACAATAAGGAAGAGGAACTGCCCGTGGTGTGACTCACGATGCAAGTTATAAACTAAACAGCTGAGACATCAAAGAGACACACCTGACGGCTGACCTTTGAGTCTTTGAGTGAAATGAGTCATGATTGAGTTTGGACCGGTTCTGAGGGGTGTTATGGCTGGTGTTCAATATGGGAAGTATGTCATATTTGTCTTATAGTTCATGATGGTGCAAGTCGACTACTGCTTGCGCAAACACTTATTTGTGACCAATTCAGCTGAGGGATAAATATATAAATATACATTCTTACACTTTTTTTCTTCATTGCAAAAATATTCTTAACTATCATTTAGTGCTTCTTGTAAACTAAATATTTTGTTTACATAACAAGGACATACTCAGATTAGGATCATATTAATGTCCACGTAAACCAGGCTTATTGCTTGAGTTATGATAAATATATATAGATGTTCTATATTAGGCAAGTCACTGTTAGATCAGGCGATTCCATGCTAACTTAGGCAGTTTCTTCCACCCCTACATAAAAAAAAGATATTTCTATTAAGGAATCCTCATGGTGTCATGTGGCTTGTGGTGTAAGTCTAGGCACTCTGGCACTCACGGTGGTGATGAACCGGTAGAAGGGTTGCCGTCTCTCTGTGTATTTGACTGTGATGGGACTGAGGTCATAACGAAACCAGATAGCCGGGATGATTCTTCCTGTGTGGCTGTAGGCTACGTACTCCTGAAAGAGGGGGGGGAGGGAGGGGGGGTTAAAGGTCACAGAGAGGATTCACAGGGATCAGAGGTTAAGAGTACTGACTGAAACTTGCCTCTTTTATACATTTAAAATAATTATAAAGTATAAAATTATTAAAAATAAAATAATTACAAACAGTGATTTATTAATATCTTTAATATTGTGCCATTGTAATATTGTGTGTAAAAGGCGTGGCCATCATCTTAGTGGTCATCATTACAACCGCCTCCAACGCCTCTGCTACAACTTCAACGACTACTACCATGGTATTAAAACTTTTCCTTCTCTTTTTTTACAGCGGAGGAACATTTACTTCACTCAATTGAGGTGACAAATCCACACCAATATTTTAATAATGAATCGATGATAAAACTACCACTACCACCACCAGCCCACAACCACTACCACCACCAGCCCACTACTTCTACTGTACCACCACCACACCACTACTACACCACCACTACTACCACCAGCCCACAACCCCTACCACCACCAGCCCACTACTTCTACTGTACCACCACCACACCACTACTACACCACCACTACTACCACCAGCCCACTACTTCTACTGTACCACCCGCTCACAACCACTACCACCACCAGCCCACTACTTCTACCACCACCAACCCACAACCACTACCACCACCAGCCCACTACTTCTACTGTACCACCACCACACCACTACCACCACCAGCCCACAACCACTACCACCACCAGCCCACTACTTCTACCACCACCAGCCCACTACTTCTACCACCACCAGCCCACTACTTCTACCACCAGCCCACAACCACTACCACCACCAGCCCACTATTTCTACCACCAGCCCACAACCACTACTACCACCACCAGCCCACTATTTCTACCACCACCACACCACTACTACACCACTACTACACCACCAGCCCACAACCTCTTCTTCTACCACCACCAGCCCACATCCACTTCTTCTACCACCACACTACTACTTCCTCCACACAACTACTACCACCACCACTACCACTACTACTACCACCACCACCATCTCCACACCAAACCACTAGTACAACAACCACCACTACCTGTACTGCTACTACTACTACTACTACTACTACTACTATCATCATGGCACTGGCACTGCTACCATCACCACCACCACCACCACCACCACCACCACCTTAACCGCTACTTCTAATGCTGCCACCACTGCCACCACTCCAGGACACAGTGATGTTTTCAAGGCAAAAGAACAGAATAACAATAAAAGCGTGTGGAATTTCTCACACACAGCAAGTGTGTTTCCCTGTTGTATGAGGTCACCTCCATTCAACACTTAATTGTGATTATTTTTAGATATTGTGACAATACAACGCATTTAAATTTCAGGTTATTTTAGATGATTTACCAGTCAAATATGAGTATTTAAGGACTGATGAGTGAAGACTGAAGCCTTCACCTAAAGAAACAGGTCAATCCTCTCAATGTTAGTCATTTCATGTACTGTGTCAGAGCAGATCAGACTACACAAACCTGAGCTCTCTTACTCACAAACCAGGAACAATACATCCAGGAACAATACAAAACCACAGTGTGGTGTGTGTGTGTGTGTGTGTGTGTGTGTGTGTGTGTGAGTCCTTCCTTAGCGGGCTCGAGCCACAACACGTCTAACTAATGCAGTGTGCAGTGTGTGGTTGAGTAGCCATTGAAACAGTGGACGTACCATCCGGGTGAAGTGAAACCTAGATGCCAACATGAAGCACAGGGGCTGTTTTGTCACCATGGCTACGCATATAACAGAGTCATAACACAAAGAATGTTCCTCATCATGAACATCACTATGGTATGCACCCGATATGACACTTAGCACGGAGATGTTGGGCTACACTTAGCAGAGGTTACACAAGTTTTCTTCTCAACAAGAGAGAGAGGGAGGAAGATGTGACGTGCAAAGTTGAATATTTTTGCTTAGTAGGCCACAAACTACAAAAGAAACTCCTTTAAGTTCAAATGCAACACTACCACAGATCTTATGATATTACTCACAAATAACACGTGAGAAGTCCAGCAAATCAAGATGTGTAGGCTACATTGGATAATATGTGCCAGATGCAACTCTTGATGATGAATACAAAAATGTCAATAACGCACACCACTGCACCAACACTGTGCGATGAGCCAATTTTTTTTATTTCAACTGAAGTCAAAGTGTCTCAGGCGTTATCTAAAATGTTTAGTGCCACTGGAGCATGGGGCAGCTACAGTTCTACTGATGTCACTAAATATCCCAGTAATAACTTGTACCATTGAAATGCCATTAATTTAGGCCTGTGGGGATTCCACATTTGTGCTACAGAACGTGAAGACTTAATACACATATCAAACCTTTCCTGTTCTGCCTTAAAAAGGGGAATAATATTTGGTTGGTAAACACCCAAACGCTATTGTTAACATAAGAGAGCCATTAACCCGACACTCCCATAATACATCTGTAAAGACGCAGAGGCAGTAAGAGCCGCTGGTATGGTGTGTGTGTGTGTGTGTGTGTGTGTGTGTGTTGAGGTGGGGGGTGGTAGGGTGGGGAGTCATGACTTTGGTCACGTACGCAAACGCATGCACGCAAGCCGCCTGCTCTGCTAGTTGAGCCGGGGGATTGATGACTGTTTGTCAACACTCTCATAGCCACTACTGTCACCACAGAGAGAGAGAGAGGGAGAGAGAGAGGGAGAGAGAGAAAGGAGAGAGAGAGAGAAAAAAAGAGAAGAGAGAGAGAGAGAGAGAGAGAGGTGGTGCACTATGGCAACCACTGTAAAAGGAAGACACTACAAGTCATGCTTCTGTGTATGAAATGAAGGGTCCATTTTTATAGGGGGACACACATCAACTTCCTTACATAAGGCCATGAAACAGAGTTGGGCACGGGTATCTCACCTTGTTGGCGACTGTGTACTGATAGGAAAAGCGCTGTTTCCCAGACAGGTCTTCATACACTGTTGGGACGATCTTCAGGATGTAGTCATGGGAGGCTAGAGCTGAAGACAAGTACAAGAGGTGAACACAATCCATTGGGGCAGCTGAAGAACTAATGTTCTGTCAACTGATTCTGGCAGCTGGTTAGAGCAATGGCCCTCCAGGCAAAGGTTAGGGTGTTATTTTGTGATTTGCCACTAGGTGTCTCTAGAGTGCAATCACAAAAAAAGAAATCTGTCTCCAAACAAACCAAGTACATCTAAATAGCACCCAACCACATTCTGGGCTTGAAAGATGATACTCTCATACACCCCCATCCACATAAACAGACGAGCACACACACACACACACACACACACACACACACACAGACAAGCACATGTGTGCGCATATGTACGCGCATATGTACGCACTCTCGCACGCAGCACACACACACACATGTGCATACACCAACACCACATACCATTAGATTCCATCCGGTTTGCTCCCCCTAATGCGTTGAAGGCCCCTTGGACATTTTGTACCTGTGGAGGAGTAAGGCAATCCTTTGAGTTCTGCCTGTTCTCATTGCATCACCATTCACACAGAGGACAGCATCACCTTTCAACCACACCAGAGCGGGGGAGTGTGGGGGATGAGCTTTGTGCGTTTGAGTGTGTGTGTGTGTGTGTGTGTGTGTGTGTGTGTGTGTGTGCGTGTGTCTGAGAATGAGTGAGAGAGAGAGCATACCTGTAATTTCTCTCCAAAGGCTAGTTTGTGAATGATATGGGTCATATCTGGGTTTTGGGGCTGGGCTGTTGCACTGTGTGTAGAGACATGGAAGTTTCCGGGCACCTGAGGAAACGAAGTAAGGCGAGTCATGGGATGTTTGTGTGCTTTAAGTAACAGTAGAAAACAAAGTTACTTAATCTAATATATAAATCTTTTTGGTGCCTTTTTCTCCCAGCTGAGAAAAAAAAAATTCTAAGGGGTGGTGACGCAGGCAGAAGCTGGCGACCAGAGTAAAGGCCCTCCTCACAAAAAGGCTTTTGACAGCTTCTCTTTCCCCCTTCTCTCTCTCGCTCTCTATTTCTCTCTTTCTCTCACTCTCTGTCTGTCTCTCACTCTCTGGCTCCTGACATCCTGATCTACCATTTACAAGTAATTCAATTTCATCAGGGTGGTGCCCACTTTCTGCCTGCACTGCTCAATAAATCTATTTTGTTCCTATTCTGCCAAAAATGGAGGCAAATGATTCCATTGGAACATTTTCCCCTTTCTCTTTTACACTCTCTCTCCCTCACTCACTCGCTCCCTTGTACACACAAGAACCGAACAAAGTAAGTGCGATAACACAGTGGACCATTCAAGACCATTTCCTTTTTCACAGACAAGCCTTTTTGGATTTACGTCACACCAAATCATTAAGCCACAACATTTCCTCCAAGGGGACATTGTGTTATGATTTAAGAGCTGAATCCAGTAATGGATTACCTTCTCCCCCCTTTTGGTCAGGCCTTTTATTCTCCCTGAACCACACAGGCCATCTTCGAGGACAGTTTGGAAAATGTCAAAATCTGCACGCAGCTCCCAGAGGTAAACATTTTAACAACATCGCCCTCTCACACATGTAACGTTGCCATTTTGGTTCCCAAAGCATTCCCAAATTAAACTTGTGTGGTTTTATAAACACTGACTTTATCAGCACTGAGCCCATAGACTACATAAAACCTTGGGCTTTGGGGGAGAGTCACCATAATAAAATGAAAACAGGAACCACACAAAGACTCCTTTCATCACCCAAGGCCCAGTGAGGGCACTGCTGCAGCCATAAGGAAGTGCAGGGACAGGGAGAGCACATTAGAGCACATGGGCAGCGCTGGACAGAGGGCTTGGTGCTGCGCTGAACAGAGGGGTGGGTGCTGCACTGGTGCTGTGCTGGACAGAGGGGTGGGTGCTGTGCTGGACAGAGGGGTGGGTGCTGCACTGGTGCTGTGCTGGACAGAGGGCTGGGTGCTGTGCTGGACAGAGGGCTGGGTGCTGTGCTGGACAGAGTGGGTGGGGGTGATGGAGGAGGAGTCAAATGCAAGCATACCTTGTTGATGCTAAACTCTCCTTCGAAGCGGCAGCCATAGCCGTTGTTGAGAGGCACCTTCATGGAGTTCTCAATGTGGCCCACCTCATGACGTCCCATTTCATCCTGAATGTCCAGTCCTACCACTGTGCAAAAGTAGAGAGAGAGAGAGAGAGAGAGAGAGAGAGAAAGAGAAAGAAGAGAGAGAGAGAGAGAGAAAGAAAGAAAGAAAGAAAGAAAGAAAGAAAGAGAGAGAGAGAGAAAAGAAAGAGGAAGAGGATGTTAAGAGTCAAATTCATTTATTTTAGACACACACACACAAAGATGAGAACAAACCAGAGGGCTCTGGAAGGGGCCGGCATGTGTAAACATAGCCGACACAGATGAGGTCAGCGCACAAGAGAATCCGAGAGCAGAGATTAGCGTTCCCTGTGTCTCGGCTGGCACACTCATGCGATAGACGGAGGATAAATCACATCTCAGTGCCACACACACACACACACACACACACACACACACACACACACCTCCTCCCTCCAGCCCTCTGCTCAGTTTCAAACATGGCCCAGGCTACGTCCACATAAATGGCCATGGGTGCTTCTATCCAAAATGGATCACTTATCAAATTTAACTTCATGATGCATTCATGTGCGCTACCATTTTATGTAGCCGTAATTTTTAAAAAGCTAAATGTGCCTTAGGCATGCGCCACAAGAACACACACATTTGGAATATTATTCTATTGATGGTGAGGCATGGGTTCGAGTGTGTTCTGCGTGAGCATGGAAAACATCAAAAAAACAAACACAAGAACACTAAAAACTAAAGGCTGTGAGAAGGGTGCTGTAGGTGTAGGTGTCAATAAGCAAGACAGCTGTAAGTGTAGACTGCGATCAGCAAGAAAAAGTTCTTTTGGTTGGAGGCCTCATCTATGGAGGGCACAGTTTAGACCCTCTATCCACTGTGCCGTCATATGCCCATTCTGCCACCCCCCAGATAGGGTGTCCGGGGCCCCTGGCACGCCAGCGGCCATCTATTTCCAGGCGGCCTTTCCTAAGGGGCTTAGAGGAGCTTGTGGTGCCTGACCTTTAGAAGCAGTGATGACAGCTTTCAAAACACTCTTGCCACCCCACCCCCACCCCTACCCCCACCCATCCCCACGCCCGCCAAACCCTCCACACACCCATGACACTCCCAACTTCACTTCCGAAGGACCTCACCTTTTTCAAGCGCCTAAAATAACGCAGTCCCTATGTTTAAACAGGGGTACAGTGACCAGCGTTTCCGGAGGGCGGACATTATTTCCACTGCTTCCTTCCATTCCAAAGCGCCCTGAGCCTTCTTGACGGAGGCTGTCCGAGCTTCCCCCCCGCTCCCCCGTCAAACAAATATGGCCTGCTGCATAGCGCACATAGAATCTGGGGATGGTGGGAATGGTTGTGAGGGACATGGACACACACACACACACACACTCACGCAGGCAGGTCGAGGGCATGGCCAACATCTGGTGCGGTTGGTTGCCGAGTCGGCGGTGGAAAAACACTGGGAGAAGCGGCAGCGCTCAAGGGGAAAGGCACAATCTGGCCCGCGGCCCAAAGGCTAACACTTTTAACAAGGAGCTGTCAGGATGGGCTAGTGTGTGCAGAGGGTGGGGAGGCACTGTGCGTGTGTGTGTGTGTGTGTGTGTGTGTGCCGGAGCCGCTGCGTCCAACTGCAAAAGAAGTGACAGGGGCCTAAGTGGAGGTTTGCAGGGCCCCAGGGGAGAGAAGCAGAGTGCTGTGTGTGCAGTGTGCTGGACAAATGTGTGTGTGTGTGTGTGTGTGTGTGTGTTGGGTGGGGGATCAACCGTCAGGCTACTGACACCTCGGTCAACTACATCCATTAACAGACCTTTTTAATCACTGATCTTATTCTAACAACAAACTAATACATTATTCTAACAACAAACTAATACATTGTACAATATTTATAACTCAGATCCTGAAATAAACTGCTTGACATCCAGTTAAGCAGATCCACCAACCACCGGCAGCATAAAAAACAAACAAACAAAAACAATTATATTATCAAATTCATCACGAGAGTGTACATAACAGCTAACACACAGACCCAGCCAATCATGAGAGTCGTTACTCAATAACTCATACATCATATCCAAACAAGCGTGGGTGTGTTATGCTGGAGACCAGTGCTATGACAGAGGGAATACCCTTCTGGAAAGGACCTGAGTCTCAAGTGTCGTCACGGCAAACCATTCCCAATCGCGGCCTCTGCTAAGGCCAACGAATGCTCCTTCGGGCCACGTCATGCCTGTGAAGCAGGGTGAGGCCTAATATCTGGTTCACACCTCTTGGGTTAATATATACAGCAGCAACAACCTGTGACCCAATCCAAAGCATGTTTTAGCTAGCGCTAAGGATTTAGCAACAGTATCATGTGCTGTCAGGAGCATGCATTGGTCAATCGAGCCATTTCGTCAGAGGGTTGGTCTTAGGAAATGCTTAGTAACTGGTTAGGATATACAGATAGTGATGTGTATGGGCACTACGGGCTTACAAAAACACACACATGACTCCACATCTCCACACACACGGTTCCCTCTTGGGTAAAACTGAGGAATAGCATTTGTATGTATGTTAAAGGGAGAAATGGGATGTTAAGTGTGTGTGTGTGTGTGTGTGTGTGTGTGTGTGTGTGTGTGTCTCGGCAAAAGATAATGTGAGCTTCCTCTGCGTGAAGTCATTACCATTATTATAACACAGATTTCATGACTCTGACTCACTTAAGCTCTAAAAGTCACAGCCAAAAACTCACACTGAGCTCATCCATTCCTCCGTTTTTTCTGGAGGTCACTAAATCCTTCCATTTTTGGTTCAGCCCTAAAAGTGGTTCCATTTCTTTCCCTCCCCCTTCTGCTCTCCAGTCTTTGGTTAGTGTTGATTTCTTTTTTTTTTTTAATCCTCTCCTCTTGCTCACACTCATTTGGCGCTTTGTGTCACAGGGCATACTTTCACAACAATGTCATGCAGGAGAAGGAGTAGACCTGTAAAACCCTTGCTGGCCAAATTTCTCAGCTCAGAACCTTTTTTTTTGTTTGTTTCTGAGCCCCTTTGCCCGTCCTCCCTCCTTGCGTGACGGAGGTGTGTTGAGAAAGGGATGAAGGGATGTTGCTGAGGTTATGGGAGAGGAAGACATGAGGCTAACGGTCAACGGGTGAATCAGTAGATCAGGACGGGACAGGGGAGGGGAGGGTTAGAGTTACAGATGGGTTTCGGAAAGTTAACCACATCATTGCCCGTTTTATACAACTGCCCCCCACCCCCACCCCCACCCCACTGACTCACATGTTTCTAACAGAGCATGTGACATTTGTAAACACACAAAAGTAATGGCTTCAGTTCTCTAGATGTGCTCTTCCCAGCCTTTCCTCCAACGCTACCTCATCATTACTAACGCTCACATTACTAACCCTATTGTACTGAGAGAAAGAACAAAAACAAATCGCCAAACACTGGGGCAGGGTGTTCAACATAAGGACAACGTGATTGGGGGAATCAATGTTTGAGAGCCATGACTACACAGTGACAACAAGCATACCTGTGGAACAGGTTGTGTGAAATCAAAACAGAAACGATGACAGGTCACCATGGTGTTTAGCTTTCCGGGAGTCAATCTAGGTCACACTGGTCATTGGAGCCATTGAACATGGCTTGTGGAAAAACAAGCCATGACAGGGAAAACATGACAAGGATAGGGCGTGGTAAGAGAGGGTGAGGCTGGGGAGTGTGTGTGTGTGTGTGTGTGTGTGTGTGTGTGTGTGAGTGTGAGTGATCATGGGAGCACGAAATAAGCATTCAGAAATGTAGGTATATGTACGTAATATATACTCACAATCACAGTGCAAGTTTGGCAAACTGATGTTTAAACTCACATCAATCTTGCCCCCGCTGTCTTTATCGGGGTCATCCACATACAACTCATTTACTCTGCAAACATAAGACAACAACAACAACACAGGAACACTTGGGTTAGTGGAGGCGGAAGCCATCATGGCAACCTGGGATCAAGCAAAACACTGTCACTGACAGTAAAAATAATATTGCAAGTGTATGTGTCACGTTTGTGGAGATTTAAAAGCTTACATAACTCATCACATTGCACACAAAAGTTGTAACATCCCTTCCTGTTGTGACGCCATGTTCTCTTACATTTCTCAGTGCAAGACTGGTCTCTAAAATTAGCCAATGGTAAGTTAGTGTCTCCTCTCTAAAGCGCTGACTCAAGAGGTTCTAACCAGAGCAAAAAAAGTGCATCTTTATACAACTGTTTTTTTTAGACTTTCACTTCCTTTCCCATCTCGCTGTGGAAAAGACACACTGTCACAACACAAGGGCTTAACGTCCCGTAACTACTGCTTACGCCACTGCACACATGTGTGTGTGTGTGTGTGTGTCTGTGTGTGTAGTCTTGGGCCAGAGAGACTTTTCAGTGTGAATTGGCTTGGATTGTTTTTCTCTACAGTCACAGGGAGGTCAGGGAGACCCAAGGAACACCTTTCGGAGACTACCCGAGTTTCATGTATGGAGGAGGGAGGGAGGGTTGGGTGGGGTGGGGGTTGAGGGAGGAGAGATGTGTGGCAGGCAAATCATATTCTGTGTTTTTTTTGGGGGGGAGGGGATAAATAAATAATAACTGGAAAAGTAATCAAATAAACAAATAAAATCTATGAACATCTATGTTGAATAATTAAGTATGGGGGGCCTTTTAACCATGTAATATTATTGATTGTCCTCTGAAATGTGTGCACCATCATACCCCAAAATAACTGTCACAATGCTATTTCCGTTAACCCACTTTGACCCTCACTGACACAACTCACATCTACTTTTTTTTTAAAAGCAAAGCTGGCAGATTTCCACTGCAGGTGGAATCCAGATTTCAGGTTTTCAGCTTGTGCATTTCAAAGCTGTGTGTTTTCGAAGTGTGTGAATCATGCTGTACTGCACTGAAACCCTGCTGGTGTTTGTGACGTCTTCTCCTTTCTGCTCTTTGTGAAGTCAACATGACAAACCCTTACTGTAAGGTGATGGGGACACAAGGAGCATCATTTCTCCCCACGCCTCATTTTCATTTGTGGCAACAATGAAACTCAGAATGTGTGTGTGTGTGTGTGTGTGTGTGTGTGTGTGTGTGTGAGTGAGACAGAGAGAGAGAGTTGGACAGTCATCTTCAGTCATATGTGTTACAGAAAATATTTCTGTAAATTACTGGCCTAATCGATTCCCAAACAAACCTACGTTTTCTATATGTGAAGTCACGGCTTCAAACACAGCCCGGAAACCTGACTTCAGAGCCGACTTCTAACCGATACGTTTCACAGGATGTGTCTATATGAGGACAAGGGGCCACCCCCAGTGTTACAATCTATGAAATATGGCATACATACATTTCTGTGGCTATGAATCCCGTCAGCTCGGAGAGGAAGAGGAAGAGCATGAACACACAGCAACATATCGAGACTGAGGGAGGGAAAACACACACAAAAATACACATTTTCAATATCACACACAGAAATACACATTTCTATTTCACATTCCCCCCCCCCCCCCACACTTCTCGCTCACAGGACGGACCTCCAGTGTTTCGCCTGTGGTGAAGTAGCGTTTTCTAACACTCTAAAGGGGCGCCTGTTTCAGCTAAAAAACAGACACACATGAGGACGGCTCGCAGATTTACTGCTTTTCACCCTTCTAACCTTTAAGAAAGCTATGCAAAGAATGTCCCAAAAGGCCGAAGACTTTGTTGTGATTGTAAAACCAGCAGTATACGGGTGACCCTAAACTCTCAAGAGTCTTGAGTTCTACTGTTCCACCGGTTTGTCTGGGTTCTGGATCTATTTACTGTGTCAGCTGGAGTTGTATAACATGTTTTTTTTTCCTCTCCTTATCCTAAGCCAGGTTACTGATTAGCTGTTGAGACAAAAGATAAAGGATTTTGGTGATAAGTCAAAGGTCGTATTCTAACCTTGTTTACTGTAACAAAACAACATATTTGTAAGGATGTAAATGAAGCAAACATTTGTATATTAACACACACACACACACACAATACTGTATTTTTAAGCTTTTTTTGTTTCTACTTCAGTCAGTGAGCTAATTATTTTGCTTTGGATTTAGAAGCTTTTGGGAGTTTTGAACTCGACTTTGCCCGACCACAACAGGAATTTAACACGCCACATCTGGGAAAGTAAAAATAGTTTTACGGTCATTAATTAGGGCCTGACAGCCCCGCGTTGCATATCAAGGCACTTTCATAGCCTAGTGTTCTCCCACTGGTGATCATGTGACCATGTGAGTCATCCGCCCGCAGCACCCAGCAGGTGAAGCCGCTGTTTACATGGCGACGATCTCGCCAGACACGCCCCTGGCGCCCGCAGCTGGGTCACGTGACCCTGTGGCCATGGCCGCGTCACGCCGCAAGCCTGTGGCTTTCTGTTCCAGTTTGCACATGGTAATGTTTAGCTGCAACACAAACAATAGGGAGTGTCGCCATGACACATAGGTCACCAATCTGGGGTCACCACGGGATACGGCCATGATCTACAGACTCAACTCTTCCACAACTCACTGCCCCCAGGGACTGCTGAGAACCCATCATGGTATGAGCACCGAGCAGTGCTCTGAACTCTCAGCTAAACCTGAACTATTATCACTTAAATGATAACAGGGTTCCCACTCTTTTTTTACTGACAAAATTTCCCATGGCTTTACTGTAAAATACTGTACCCTACTGAAATGAGTAGAATATAGATACTACAAATCAAATGTTAACACTTATTATATTATTAACACTTAGTATATTTTTTAACATTCAAAATACCACCAATGCCTTTTAGCCTTTATTAAGTCTTCCCCTCCTCCAGATGTGACTACTAAGTTAAAAATGATTATCTCTAGGAAAGGATATTTTCTGTCAACAACTACGTGCACATGAGCAATGTGGGTGTTCATTAACCCAACCTGTGCTGGAAAGGATGTGTGTTTGTGTGTGAGTGTGTTTGTAGGTATTACAGAAGCCATGACTAATGATGAGCCTGGCAGGTATTGTACTCAGGGCAAAAGCACAATAGTGGAGTGGTGACTCGCGCACACACACGTGTGTGTGTGTGTGTGTGTGTGTGTGTGTGTGTGTGACACACACACACACACACACACAACACCTCAGCATGACAGGGCAGGGCCAGACCTACGCATGGGCTTGGCCAAGGCCTGGAGTCTCATCCCGACTGTGTGGCCAATCGATAGCAGCCGCTTGTTAATCAATCAGGAAGGAGAGGTCAGGCCACAGTATTGATCGTCTGGGAGTAATCAATCTTTGTAGCACTGGGGGTTAAATGGATAACGGCGTGCCATACCATGCCTTGGCCCAGAGCTTTGAGGCGTCATAAGGAGGATTGATGCTTATTACCATGCATGTGTATTGGATGGTTCAGTGATTCTATGCTCCTGGCCAAAACCCACATAACCACCCACCCAACTAATTCCCCCCCATCTGATAGACAAACAGACAACACACATTATTCTCAGCCCACCATCCACTTATTCCTCACACACGTGCTCATTAAAAAAGCTCTCATACAAACACATCATGCCATCTCTAAGAGTATCCTCTTCTCCTCTCCATCCCCATACAACACACACACACACACACACACACCCTTCCATATTCTAACATGCCTGCCCATCCTTTCACTGTTTGACAGCCATACTTACTGAAGGCTCCAGTGTATGTAGGCTGGGTCAGGTCTTTGGGTACCTTCCTGTAGATATCAAACCTGCAGGCACAGCAAAAAAGAGACAGGAAGAGAGTTAAGGAGAGAGTGAGAGAGAAAGAAGGGGAGAGAGAGAAGGGGGGGAGTGGTGAATGAGAGCGGGAGAATAAAGACAAAGCAAAAGTAAACACAGGAGCATTCCTCAGTGAGGAGCATGTGCGAAAGCACAGAGTGTTCTCAGCCCAGCGTGAAGGGATGAAGGGGGGGGGGGGGGGGAGGGAGGCACAGAGGGGGGGGTGGGCATTACAGCGGCGTGAAGGAATGTTATCTATGGCAGACAGCCATGGCGCACCAGCACCGGCACAGCCACAGCCACATCACAGGCCCAGAGGGGATGGGGCCTACGCCACTACGCCTCTTCCTCCTGACCCCGGCACTGACCAAACACACATGTGTACACACACACACACACACACACACACACACACACACACAGTAACCTCACAATCACAACCGTACGCTTACTTGACCACACAGGCTGAAAAGGGTCCAGACCAAACATAAACACAAATCAACCCCACCCACCCACTCACAAACACAGCACAACTTAACACATTTACACTTGCCGCTAAACAGACGCAAACGCACACACACACACACACACAACCGGGGGGAGTGAAGGAGGTCACCCATGCATATCCAAGCGGATCCAAACTCTCCAGGCATCTTATCAGGAGACAGGAGACGGAAGCTCCGTTCAGGAAAGTGAACAATAACAGTTGCTTTAGCTTTCTAGGGGCAGCCCTGGAAGCACTCGACTCTAGGGCAGAGCCCATGGCTTAATAACAACAGAAAAAAAGCTGTAAATCATCCACCTTTGTGACCCAGGGGGCCGCCCAGACACGATAAATGGGTTCCGGGGGAACATCAGCAACGCAAGCTTAATTTCATTAGATTCAAGTTAGATGACAAGACACATTTCTAGAGTTCTAATGCTGACGGGCTTTATGAAGTCAACTGTGTGATGCCCTGCCATGCCAACCCTGGTCTTTGTTACCTTGAGGAAGGAGAGTATGTGTCACCCAGATGGTGCTGTATGTTGATTTTTCCAAAAACATACGAAAGACAACACTCAGCTGTGCCAGTGACGCCTCTTAACGGACATCATTAGCCATCACGATGCAGAGCTCAGCTAACTTGGATTTTAATGTTAAGCACCAACAAAACTACAGGGGAAGATTCTACTGTTCTGATGTTAGCATCTGCCCCCCATAGCCACGCTCCCCTAGATTGAACTTAAGACTGAAAAGTGTTGCGAATTCTCCTTTAACTTCTGATATAAGCAAGCTTAGGTTTGGGCTGAAAAAAAGAGAAAGATGGGAGCGAGAAGGGGAGAGACGGAGAGATGGAGGGAGCAAGTTCCAGTATTGCCTTTTTCGGCCCTAAGAAGTGCTTCTGGAGCTTGGAAAGGCTCTGGAATGACTCTGAGGCTACAAGCCCCTTGTTCTTTCCTGCACTCTCTCCACGCCTTTTTCGGCATAGAAAACTTTTCTGCCTCACTCGGTCCTGCACCTCGTCTTTCTACTCCCTCCCTCTTTCTACTTCCAATCTCCTCCTCTTTTTAATATCTCTCTTTCTCTCCCCCTTCTCCTGCCATCCCTTTCTGTCCTTTCTTTTCTCACTGGCCCTGTCACTCTCCCGGAGCCCTGCCCTCTCTCCTCCCCACTGGGCTCAGGTCCGGCAGTAAAATATTTCTTCCACTGGCCGCTGCCAGTGCCGTCATCACAGATGGGCTGACGCAACTCTGAGAGGGAGGCAATGGTGGTGGCCCTGATGATGGAAGAGACAGTAATGGAGGAAACGTGCAGGGCGGTGATCCACCATTTCTTGCCTCCCCCTTCCTTCTACTCCACCTTAAACATTCACCCAGCCAGCCAGCGACCCACCAAGCCCCCCGACTTGGGTCAATAATCCATGGGACACATATGAACGGTGGTCCGCTTAGAAAACCCACCGCCTGGTAAAAGCAAATAGACGATTAGTCTGTTTTCTAGCCAAGAAGAACATCTTGTTCATGACATTGTAACAATTATGTTAACAATATGTAGTCTGAATGTCAAGGCTGAAAATAAATACTTTATGAAAAAAAAGCTTTATAAACCAAATAACGTGATAAACGTTGAGAACAAATAATAAAAAAAATTTGATAAAATAAATGTATCGTGTATCAGAGGAGGCCAATGGTCTCCACTGAGGTAGGATGTAGAGCAGCTAGAGAGAGGGGCCTCTGGCAGGCATACGGTACAGTGTACACTGCTTGTGGTGATACTGATTACAAACACAGATGTGAATATGCAAAGCTTAACGACCACACCTGAGATTCTGTAAATAGGCATGTTTATATTTGGAAGGCCCTGTTTAGATCTACTCCTAGTCTCTGGCGGAAAACAACAAAAAAAGCTGCCAAAAGTGGTTTCAACAAGTGATGTTCTAATGGTTGCAAAGAAATGCAGACATCCTCTGATTTTAAGTGCAGCCAATGTTGTTCTAGAAATATACTATGTGAATGTGAGAACTGGAAAGGACAAGTTAACAAATACAACAAAAAGTTGAAAAGTAGAATCAGATAAATAAATAAATAAATAAATAAATAAATAAACAACCAAACCTCTAATCTAAACTTTCAAGGCAGAAAAAAAAATATTTACAAATCTTAGGAATCTCCTCTTCTTACTTGACCTGTGCTGAGAGGCTTACTTAAGACCTCCTCACCTACCACATCCAAACCTCAATGGCTATTTTGGATTTCTCCTGCCTTCATCTGAAAGTGATAATCACAACTAGGGCCAAAACAGTATCTCAGTACATCCGCTGAACACACAGCATCCTACAGGCTTGGAGGTGGCCATGCCCGTTGGGTTTACCCATAGCCGTCCGGTGCTTACAGTACAAACACGTCATGTCATGCGTTTCCTCATTTCCTGTCTTGCACCATCTATTTTTACAGGGCTGGTTGTTCCTACTCCTCTTCACAGAGAACAACTCTCAATAACCAGGACATAGTGTTCCTTAAAATTGTGTGAGAGTGAAACCAGACCTTGATCTAACAGTGTATTGCAACCCCCCACCTCCACCCCCACCCCACACATACAGTACATAAACACAGACACACATTGACGGGATCTTAGTTGAAACTGGATGATAACTTTTCCGATTGTTGGTATTAAAGTGGGAACACTGAAACAAATGACAGCAATTTCCCAACTGACCTGTAATGTAATGGTGCGTGAAAGGCACCCTGCGTTGAGGTAATTTGCCCAATTTGAGGATAAAGGAGCAGAGAGGGCTTTGGAACATGGCAATAACTGGAGAGGAAAACTGGCATGCTTTAAATTGGAATGACTTGAGGAGAGTGGCCATGTTTAATGACCTGGATCCCCTTGATCAGCACATCATAAGGCAATCACATACAGAGGTGCGTACACACACACACACATACAGAGACACACACACACACACCACCCGCTTCTTAATGGCTCCTCAGTTTCCATGATCTCCCTCCACCAGCTGACCTTTTTGGTAGTGGAAACAAGCAGCAATAAAGTTTTTGAATGCCTAATTCCTCCAGTACCAAACAATTTATTTGGTTTGAAAGGAACCCCCCCACCCACTTCCATAATCTCCCACCCTGTGGTAGTGATACTATCCTACACAAAGAAAAATTGTTTAAGTTTAACGAAATCTTCTATCTTCACTATAAACCATGGGTAAAGGTTACCAAGTCTTTCCGTGCGCATTTCTGCAAGTAGAGACATTTGAATTCAAAATGACAGAGGAGATAATTCTAACATTGATACAATAGATTTTGTATTTTCCAGTGACCTTGCCAAATGCTAGTAAAAATTATGCAAATATGCCCTGCTTGCCATGTCTAAATATAGCCACAAGCAGGCCCAGCAGACTTAAAACTTTGAGTGAGAGAGAGAGAGAGAGAGAGAGAGAGAGAGAGAGAGAGAGAGTGAGTGTAAGTAAGCACATGCTTTTTCAGTGCTGCACTCAACTGACTGACATCAGGACTTTGTGATGGGCACTCAAATACCTTGTCTTTGTTAGAAAAAAAAAAACAAGCAAGAGGCCAAGGCAATCTTATAATTAAAACCACTATAATAAATGGGCTAGTTAAAGGTGCTCTAAGCGATGTGACACGTTTTTAGGACTAAAACATGTGTTGTTACATACAGCAAACATCTCCTCACAATCTGCTAGCTGCCTGTCCCCTGAACACACTGTAAAAAAACGCGGTCTCTGTAGACAGCCCAGGCTCCAAACGGCAACATAACACAGTGGGCAAACCTAGCAAAACAAACGAAAACAAAACATAACAGTGTTCCAGCCAATAAACGACAAGGTTCTTGAGTCTTTCGGGAGGCATGGGAGGGAGGGGGAGGAGTAAGCTATAACTTATAACGCTTGAACCCTCTCTGGAGCTATCGTCCATTTTTGTTTCACAATACTTCGAACATCAACAAGAAGTGACGTGAAACAGCATCGCTTAGAGCGCCTTTAATGATCGAAAATGTAGACCTTCAAATGTGCCTTCATCCGGCAAAGCAGGTTCTCAATGTTGCGTAATGGGCCTGCCAGCAGAGCTTTGGCGGTGCCTTGTAGGAATATAGTCCCAAGTATCAGAGAGAAAAAAAAAAACAATTTTGGTAATTTGTTTTACTATTTGTAATTGATGCGAACACAGGTCACAAATTAAGAATAATTAAGAATATTTACCATACCATTCAACTTCACTGGAAAAGGCCACTTGCTAAAGCCTTAATATCTCGGCACAAATAATCTACTGAGACACATTTTTAGAAATCAAATGCAAATGGTGTAAGTAATTATTTTACCACAGGTTTACTATAGCACAGTACAGGGCTATTTTATATTAAGTAATTGAAAGAAGAGGGGGTAAATGGAAGAAAGAAGAAGCAAAGTGCCTGAATACTTTGTTCCTGATCATTTCTTACTACATGATCATGTACTTGGCTTCTGAGAGACTAAAAAAATTGTACGCCCTTTTTCATTTCACTGTAGTAGTAATGGCCTGTAAAGGATAACACTAAAAAAATAATGATATTTTTACATTAGCTGACCAAATCACCACATCTACACATTACAAGCATCGGTGAGGTTACCCTGCCATGTTAGCCTGAAGTTTGATAGAGCGAAGCATAGAAGATCAACCCAGCTGATGCTGGTTCATTGTGACATTTGACAGTTGAAGTGATATTTGCATGCGACCTGATGCATGTAGTCACAAGCACTTCACGAATCATATCTCATGTCATGGCTACAGCAAACATCTCTGCTACACTGCCTCAATAAATAGGTGCCTCAAGACTGAGTTCTTGGGGTCCCTTTTCTTTGCCATGGACCCACCACATTGGGTCAAATCCTCCAACTCCTCCGCTTCTCCCATCACTGCTATGCAAAGGATACACAGTTCTTTCCTTTCTTCCTGATAACTCCACATTTTTAACACTGAGTGTCTTTCTGACAGATCTGCATGGATGAAAGAGCATCACTTCCGAATAAACCTCTCCAAAACTGAAGTGCTGGTCGTACTAGCCAAGTAAACTATACATCAGCATTAAAATATACTCCCTGTCTGTTGCTAGAAACCTGGGCATCATGATTGGTGACCAGCTGATCTTTGCTTTTATTAAGTAACCCTGGCCATCTCTTGCCTTCACTGTTGGAATGCCCTCTTAACTGGCCTTCCATCCTGAGATAGCCAGAGGTTGTTATAGAATATGCGAGATCCTGAAGCACACATACAACCAGCCCAAGAGCACATTAACCCTTAGTTCACTGAGGTCTACTGGCTACCCTTAGCCACATGCATCAAATTCATCAATTTGGCCCATTGAGTCAATCCAGGTTCTTCTTCTCATCTGTTGATTCATGCTGGTGGAATGACCTTCAAAGTGCCAGAGCATAAGATACTTTCTCCACCTTCAAGAAATTACTCTTCTCCTTGAATATTTCTTGTAACACACACACACACACACACACACACACACACACACACAGTTCTATGCCACACTCCTGTGCCATCACCTCCTGCAATTTTTCTATTAGCAAGTCACAACGTTAGTAAGGTTTGTTTTGTAGCATGAATGCTTCTAAGTTGATTTAGATAAAATTGCTTAATGCATAAATATTTTTTTTTCATTTATTTTAGCATTCACTCATTCATTTTAGCATCATGCATTTTAGCATTTATTATTATGTCCACAACAGTCAAGAAACAAACATTTGCCTAACACATTTATTCTTGACACATTCATTTTTTACCCAAAACACATTTAAATTCAACACTCTTCATGTAAACACATCTTGCTGGTTTGAGGAAGTGTGAATTTAAGCACTGTCCTCTTTGGGGACTCAGTCTACAGGGTTTTTTTTTAACTTTGTTACGACCCCTGTGTTTTGATGGGCTCCTCATTGACTTGTGCAGGGATCGTCTGTTTGTGCCCATGTTTGTGCCATGCCTTTTAGCCAAGGACTCATCATCTCCGCCCCTTTTCATTAGGCTCACCTGTCTGGTTATTTATAAATTTGTCCGCTTTAGTACAATCTGGCTCTCTGGCTTCTTTGCTGTCTTTTGGGAGATTTTGGGTTTTGCCGGCTGTCTTTGTTATTTTTATTTCTCTTTTGTTTCTCTTGGTTTGCACCTTTCAACATTTGCTCATTACTACACCATTCCCCACGCACTACACATACTGATTCTAACTGATTTTCCCGCTTCATGTGTTTTCTCTGCTTTCTTTTGGTTCTTGTTGTTTGTCATTTTGTTGTGTTTTGAATTGGATTTACTTTTGGTATAATAAATTGGTGTGTTGAAGCTATTAATGTGGTGTGTATCCCAACTTCTATCACGGCACTTTGAGCCTGGCCGTGATAGATGGGGGCTCGTCCGGGATCTGAACCCGGGACATCTCGCACCCAAAGCGAGAATCATACCCCTAGACCAAGGCCAGGCTCAAAGTGCCGTGATAGAAGTTGGGATACACACCACATTAATAGCTTCAACACACTACTACACCGGCTGGAACATTGGGTTGGTTTTACTGGTATAGTGATTAAGTGGCTAAAATCCTACTTAGAAGATAGAAGCTTCCTCGTTGCCATGGGCACCCATGCTTCAACACCAATGCCCCTGACCTGTGGAGTCCCCCAGGGGTCTATACTTGGACCTTTACTATTCAACCTATATATGCTCCCACTTGGTCAGATTATCACTAACTACTCAATTTCTTACCATAGCTATGCTGATGACACCCAAATCTACATTTCATTGTCCCCTGATGACTATACCCCCCTTGAAGGTCTCTATCAGTGTATTGAACAGATAAATGACTGGATGTCCTTTAATTTTCTACAGCTAAACAAAGACAAGACTGAGGTGATTATATTTGGAAACAAGAAGAAAAGATCAAAGGTGGCTACTGCGCTCAACGCAAAGGGGTTCACAGCCAAAGAGACCGTTAAAAACCTTGGAGTCATCATTGATAGTGACCTTAACTTCAGCAGTCATATCAAATCAATCACTAAATCAGCATACTATAATTTAAAAAACATCTCTAAGCTGAGAGACCTAATGTAAAGTAAGGACCTTATTAGAAACTTATTCATGCTTTTATCTCTAGCAGAGTTGACTACTGCAATGGCCTGTTAACAGGCCTACCCAAAAAGACCATTAAGCCCCTTCAACTCATTCAAAATGCAGCTGCTAGGGTCCTTACAAGAACAAAAAGAACTGACCATATTACTCCAATTTTAAAATCCCTGCACTGGCTTCCTGTGAGTTTTAGAATTGATTTTAAAGCACTGTTACTTTTATTTAAATCTATGAATGGCAAAGGCCCTGTTTATATTTTAGACATGTGTCAGAAATGTACTCCACTGAGGTCTCTAAGATCTGTGGAAAAGAATCTGTTGATCAGACCCACTGTCAGAACAAAAATTGGTGAAGCAGCTTTTTCTTATTATGCTGTGCAGCTATGGAACCAACTTCCAGAAAATATAAAAAATGCACCTACCGTTGACAGTTTTAAATCAAGACTTAAGACCAAATTATTTTCTGATGCTTATTCCTAATGCCACC